>CM038679.1:338286172-338534902 GCA_021605205.1 Aegilops longissima
CACCCCTTTCACGGGCGACGAGCTCACGGAGCACCTCCACCACCTCTACATCAAGACGGGCGCCGGGCGCTTGCCGCTGCATGCTGCCCGCACATCACTACCTCGCTTCATGCGCCAAGAAGCGAAGCTGCCAAGAAGTCCTCGCCGAAAGAGAACGCCCACCGCTTCCCCGCACCGCCGCTGGCCAGGATCGCGAGTCAGCAGGCTCCCCGCCGCCACTTGCCGTGGGCGACGCAAGGGCGCCAAGACCAAGCTCCACCTCCAAGACAGCCCCTGTGACAACGGGCCGGTTGCCGCGCTTTCACCCCTCGAAAGCTGCGTAGCATCGCCCCGCCGGTAAGTTCAAGTCGGATCTCTCCTCGTTACGACGGCACCCCGACCTCGCGGAGTTCCTGCAGCTCTCACGAAGCTGAGCATCGAGGGCGCTAACGGGCGGCGCAGAAAGTTGCGGCGGAAGTGGTTCCTTGGCACTCAAAGACGATGCTCGCTCGCGGCTCCCGAACTCCGCCTCTAGGCTCGATCTCCTCCTCTCGACGAGATGCCACCGCTGATTGTCGCCATCTTCTGTGGCACTCACGAACGCCTTCGCCGGCCTGGATGACTGGTAATCCCCGCCAAGCAACAACCAGGAGAGACCCTCCAAAATTACATCCAGCACCTTCAACAACGCTCGCCCCAAGATCCCCAAGGTGACTCGGACGAGGCCATCATCTCGCATTCTCCGATGGCGCCCATGACGCCAAAAATGAAGGAGAAGCTCGCCATCCACGAGGAGTTGTGCACATCCCTGGAGCTGTTCAACATGGCAACCAAGTGCACAAGGGCTGAGGAAGGGCACCTTTCCCTTCTCAAGCTCCCAGCTGCCGACCTTGAGGAGAAGAAAGCCAAGGCCAAGGACGTGAAGCGCAAGGGAGCAGCTGTGCTCGCGGCAGAGCCGGACTCGAAACATGGCAGGGACCAGCCCGAGTCATCCAAGAGCAGCCGACCATTCTGCGCCTTCCACAACATGCACAGTCACAACACCACGATTGTCAGGAGCTCAGGGCCATTCGCGATGGACGCTTTCACGACGCCTCGAAAGAATCGACCGCCAGCCGAGGAGGAGGACGGGCGAGGACGCCTGGATGACTGCGGCTCACGCCATGAGTGGCGCGACCGCCTCATGAGGACTGGGCTGGCAGGATCAGCCTCATGAGGGTGCTCGAGGGTCAGCCTCATGAGGATCATCTCGTGGCAATGATGGCTTCTCCGCCGTCGCCACCACCAAGAAGGAACGACGACCACCATCAAGACGAGGGGGCCGGGGGCTTCCAGGAGCCAAGGCATATCACCGCATCCCGGACGGAGCTTCAAGCCCAGCCACAAAGACATCTTCAAGCAGTTTGCCCACAGGTGAACGAAAGTCCTCCCCAAGCTCGAGGACACCATCGCTTGGGCCGGGCAAGATCAACTCTGCGGGTTACCGCTAGCGCCTCCCAATGCTTTGTCTACCCGCTATCGCGAATGTATGGGTTACAAAGACTATCATCGACGGCGCGCTGGACTCAACGCCTTGTCCGTCGACACGCTCAACAACCTCCAAGTGCCCCTACCACCAGTTTCGCCTACTCAAGCCTTCTCAGAATGACCGACGGTTCCACCACACCGATAGGGCAGGTCTGCTCTCGCCACCTTCGGAGAATGCAACAACCATCGCACTCAAACTCATCGACTTCGATGTTGCACACATCCGCCTGCATACAATGCCATCCTGGGTATCAAGCCCCGGCAAGTTCATGGTGGTGACGCACCACGCCAGCGCAACGCCTCAAGATGCCGTGGAGCGCGGATCATCACCCCCGTGGAAGAAAGAGATGCGGTGCCCTCGAGCGGCCTTCCAAGCAACGCCAATCAAAGACCCCGACAACAGTGCAGCTCGATCACACTCCTGAGATTGTCCCTAAGAAGAAGAAGCAGCTATCCGCAGGACCTCGGGAGGGTGGCATCGCAAAAGGTTCCTCGCCGATCAGGCGCCTGCACTGGGCGCCTCCTCACATAGGGAAGGCGCTACTCGGGCGCCTCCTTGGCAGGGCGGGGGCCTCTCTCCGAGGGCCTTAGATCTGCCAACATCGCGAGGGAGGCCTTGCACCACCTGGAGGCGTGAGCCATGGACGCTTCCTCTGTGAGTACATTGCAGGAGCACCCACCGCCAGAGTTCATTACTAAGACCACTCAGAACGGCGGGACTCGAGAGCCATGGGCGGGCGCATCGTCGGCCACCTGGCCACTGGCTCCTCATCCAAGCGAGGATGCTGGGCCGCTGATCTAGGTCGATGTCCTGTGGCTCCACTGGTCGGCTACTCGAGGAGTTTTATGGCCTCGGCACAGGACGCCTGTGGAGGCCCACCGCATCAACCACGCTTCTCGTGATGCCTTTGGCCTGTCGAAGCGTGGCATCCGCCTATCAAGCAACCTGCAGCAGATCCCCGGTAGCTCAGAGGCCAGTGCACCATGCTGTTCTCGCGAGATTGAGGGAGTCCTGATTAGGGGTCCTCGACAGCCCGAATATATACCTTAGCCGACTGTTGGACTATGAAGATACAAGATTGAAGACTTCGGCCCCGTGGTCCGGATGTGGGACTCTCCTGGCATGGAAGTTAAGCTTATGACACGGATATGTAGATCTCCTCCCTTGTAACCGACTGCGGTAACCCTAGCCCCTCCGCAGATTCATATAAACCAGAGGGTTTAGTCCAGAGGACAACAACAATCATACCATAGGCTAGCTTCTAGGTTTAGCCTGTATTTAATCTCATGGTAGATCAACTCTGTAATACTCATATCATCAAAGATCAATCAAGGTGAAGTAGGGTATTACCTCCATCGAGAGGCCTCAACCTGTAAACATCGTGGTCCCCAAAGTCTCCGTTACTATCCTCCTTAGATGCACAATGGCACTTCCCTACCTAGATCCGCCTGTTTTTACAATCCACATTGGTGCTTCATTAAGAGTTCCACTGTGCCGCCACCATAAGGCTTGATGGCCTCCGATCATCTAAGCAATGATGCGATCCAGGGTGAGGTTTTCCTCCCGACAGATCTTCGTATTCGGGCGGTTTCGCACTACGGGCCAACACGCTTGGCCATATGGAGCAGATCGAGAGCTACGCCCCTGGCCATCAGGTCATGTTTGGAAACTTGAACTATACCGCCGACATCCGCGGAGACTTGATCTTCGACAGATTCGAGCCCACGTCAAGTGCGCCGCACAGTCACGACGAGCATGACTTAGCTCGCCATCGACGTTGTTCGAGATCGACCGCAACTACTCGCCCTCAATCCGGACAAATCACGCCATCTCGAGGACGGGTGGATGGACCTCGCCATGGAGGCCAGACTTCAAAGGGCGACAGAGCCGAATATCGACTTCACTTCCTACGAGACCTCGTTGCCAAACCGCTGGATTCGCCCTCGCCACGGGCTCCGAGTCGCCAGGTCTGCGTTTCATCGAATCCGATTGGGCACCGATCATGGAGTTTACCTCCGGGATATTCTTTCGCCTCGCCTTCGGCGAGGTCCTAAACTTGTTGAGGTCTCTCCTGTCAGAGACTCCTTGTCAATCTATGTCCGCTAGAATGGGATGCGAGCGAGGAAGAAATTCACTCCCCACCCACCACCCACTTAGTAGCCACTATCGATGATTTAACTAACATGCTCGACTGTTCAAGACATCGATAAAGATGGACGTATTTATGCAGGACATGAAAGAACCACCGCCCATGTGGCGCTAGACTGCCACCTCATCATATGACATATACATGGTGAACACCCCAAAGAAGGCGATGGATAAGATAGCGGAGGATAATCCTCCAAGAAGCAATCCAAGCACCGACGCCAGCCGGGCGCCCGCCTAAGTACCTCCATAGCAAAAAGCAGCGATACCGCACAAGAGACAACAATGTCTTGGATAGTGCCAAGACAATGACAATCCCTCCAGCTAGACCTTGAGCGGAGGATGAAGCAAGCTAGCCTTCCGTACAGCAGCGTACGGATAATCGTGAGGATGACAATTACATGCCTCTCTCCAAGACGAAGTTGAGCCTCGGCGATTAAGAATTTATCGGCGTATTTAGATTGCAGAGAGATTGATAGAGACCGGGACACTTAAATTTCAGACGGGACACCTCATTACCATCTGGGATTCACACAACCAGACATTCTGTACCTCTGTCTTGTCTGTTTTTCAGTAGTGAGGTCTCAGCTCTCGAGGAGGTTCACAAGAGTTCAGTTCGGTTCAGCCGGAACCCCAAATCCGGCATTTGGCACGCCTGTAGGGGTTCCCAGATGTCGGATTTCGGGTTCCCGCGCACTTAAGGTTCGAACTCGCGCGCGCTGAGATCCAACTCTCCTCCGTCTCTGCACTGGAACCGTAGGGACCTAAACTACTAGGAAGAACAACACAAGAGACACAAGATTTATACTAGTTCGGGCCACAGCCAGGTGTAATACCCTACCTAGTTTGTGGTGTGGTGGATCGCCTCTGGGCTGATGAGAACAAGACAGGGAAGAACAACCTCACAGGGTCTGTTCTTGGTGGCTGATGAACTTCTAGGGGTGTCCCATCGCCTACCTTGAGCATCGGGTCTCGATCTCTCTCTCTGGATTCCAAATGCCCACTCTTCCTATCCGATCGTCCTTCCGTCATCCCCACTGAGTGTGGCTACTCCTATTTATAGGCGAAGGCCCGGCCTCTTCCCAAATATTGAGCGGAAGGGCGCCAACAATTGGCCATTTTGAAGGGGGAACAGCGGCACACTTATCCTGGCTAAAGTTGGTCCTCTCGCCAAAGGCTCGTGATGACGCCCGCTTGGGCTCCACGATGACTCCCTTCCAGCCATTGGGGCTGGTCTTGGTCTTGTTGCAATCAAATGTACGCCTTTGCTTGATGCTCTCGCGCTTGCTGCCCTTTGCACCAAAGAGGAAAGGAGGACGCAAGTGGCTGGCGCCCGACCCGCGCCTCTTGGTCGCATGGCTTGCGCCATGGGCACCTCGCGAGGTAACCTGCCTTGAACTCTCCGCCTCCTCATGAGCCTGCCTGACGAGGCCGCGGCCCGAGGAAGCTCCTTGTCGCCCCGCCTCATGAGGCTTGGCCTCACGAGGGTCTTGAGCTTGTATTGATGAAGATGGGCTGTCCTGGCCTCCTTGAGCCACGCCAGGCCGCAAGCAGTGCAAGTCTGGGACCCCTGCCCTGCGCCGACAAGAGCCCCTGTGCCCACGGGCGCGCTACCAACTTGGCCGCAGAGGCGAAGGCAAGGTGAAGCGTCATGGCCCTAACAGCTCTGCTGGCCTTGGGCGCCGGTGGTGCGGTTGATTGGATGTGGGTGGCATTGCTTCCCCATGATGCCTCGTAACCGCCCGGATTCGACAAGTCCCTGCATGCAGAGTTGGTCGTGATTACCGTGATCGTGGAGGCCGACGTTGGCCTTCGCCAGCAATAAGTACCGAACGCCGCCTCTTCCAGCCTATCCTTTCTTGTCTCCTTCTTCCATGGCTCCACCAAGGAAGTTCTCGGCCGCAGAGAAGGGGAAGGGCCGCCAGTCGATCTTCCTCTCTCTCCACCCTGCGGGTCGAGGTCGCCCGCAGCACCCCGTGGCCTCCACGGCGGTCCCCTCGTGGTCGTGGGGGAGGCTCAAAGATGGTGACGAGCGGCTGGCCATGGTCGGAGGGTGTGCCGCGGTCGCGTCTCCCCCGAGGCCGCACCTCCATGCTGCTGAAGCGCTGCCGGAGTTCATGGTGAGGGCGGAGGAGCCGTCCAGCGTCCGGCTTCAGCTCCCGCGCTTCCTCCTGGGTGAGCTCCCAGATGGCGCCCTGAGTGGCCTCCGCTCCGTGTAGATGGGCTGCCGCCGGGCCTCTGTGGGCTTCTCCGAGGTCTCGCTGCAGGAACCTGTTCCTGGCCCGCTGGCCGGCGACGTTTGCTGCTGGGCGCCCGCCATCGGTGCTCCCCTGCACTTCAAGTATGATGGCGACGCCACCCCTACGGTGAGGGTGTTCGGGAAGACGGGCCGCCGATGGGGTGCTGCCTCGAAGACGACGATCATGCCGAGGACTCACCGGGCGCTGGCGGAGAGGGCAGCGCTGCAGGGCGGCGGGCGATGCCCACGACTCCTCACGCTCACCAGCTCTTCTTCGGGTGGCGATTCTTCCAGAAGATGCCGCTGCCCGCCCCCACGCCCGCCGCCTTTCTTGCGGGGTGGCAGGGTCCGCCGCCACGCCTGAAGCGTGAGATGGAGTCCCGCTGAGCTCCGAGGCGGCTCGGCCTTCCAAGAGAGCCGCACGGGCGGCTTCACCTGCTTCGTTCTTTTCCTTCCTTTTCTCCCTGCGTAAAAGGGAACAATGCATGGTCCTGTGGGGCTTAGCGCAAATACCATTAATTATTGTATCGCTTTTGTTATCCCGATATTGTTCCTTCTGCGGCGCCCATTCGCAGTGAATCTCCTCGCCGTGGTCTGCGAGGGCGACCGATCCCGCCCCCTGTTCGCGCAGCTGCCCGTGAGGCATGGTCGGAGGGGTGCTCTAGCTGCGGACCAGGGCCGGAAAAACTTGAGCGATAGGGGGTGGAACGATCGCTGGGCTCCTTGGCTTCCACCACGAAGTCCTCCACAAGAGAAATCGGCAGGAGGGCGAAAAAGATCAAGAACCACAGACCAAAAAGGGGCGAGAAGTTTCGTAGAAACACTCCAAATGAGAATAACCAGTCAACTGCAGAAAGCAATGAAAAGCCGCTGTCCGCACCTAGTCTAGTCTTCGACGCCTTTCTCACCAGCATGAGCTAAGTGCTGCCACTGGCGTGGAGGGAGTCCCAAGGGCCCCGAGGCCGCACTGAGAGACCGGGCGTGTACAGCCCCAACTCATTATTACGTGAGAGTGTCGGCGATCTTCACAGCGTCGCTTTCTTTGCTGTGCCCGGCCTGTCTTCCGTAAGCAAGCTTCACGGGCGCTGCCTCTTCACATGTGCTCCGTCCTTTCCAGAACGCGACACCTTCACAGCGCTCTCGCTTTCTTCATGTGCTCTAGGCCTTTTCCCAGGAGGTGAGCTTCACAGCATTTGCCTTCTTCATGTGCTCCGGCCTTTTCCAAAAAGATGAACTTCACAGCATTCGCTTCTTCACTGTGCCCGGCCTTTTCCAAAAGATGAACTTCACAGCATTCTCTTTCATGTGCTCGTGGCCTTTCCAAAAGATGAACTTCACAGCATTCGCTTTCTTCACAGTGCCTGTGGCCTTTCCAAAAGATGAACTTCACAGCATTCGCCTTCTTCATGTGCTCGTGGCCTTTAGGGTAAACCTCCCTGAGGTGCCGGATGTTCCACGCGCTCAGAGTAGGTACTCCTCTCTGAGTCTCCAAGCGCACTGAGCCCCGGCCTCGAAACATGAACAACCTTGAATGGGCCCTCCCACATGGGAGAGAGCTTGCGCAGTCCCTCCCCGAGAGGACCTGCCGGAGCACGAGGCCCCTACCGAGAGTTCGGGGCGGATGTTGGCAAGCAGGGTATCGCCGAGTGCTCGCTGGTACTCGCCGCTGCGCCAGAAGCTCGACGGCGCCTCCGCCAAAGACAAGGGCTGCCCTTCGCATGGCGCCCCGCAACGCTTTCATCAACGCCAGACTCCGCGCGATCGACGCTGACTCGGAGGGAGGACTCGCTCGCCTCAGAGACCAGGAAGAAGGGGTCTTCCGCTTGGTTTGGTTGCGGTTGCAGCGGATGGACCACAATACGCATTTGAAGCTCGCAGCATCAAAGATCCGCCGCAGGCTTCCGCTTTCTTCTTGAACGCCCTGGTCTTGAGGCCTCTCAGACCACAGCATTGGCCCGCTTGGCATGTCAATTGCTGCGGGTGCGCCACCGCGTAGCATATTCGCGCCCCAAGGTTAGCGCAGACGCCTTTTTAAAAGGTTATCGTGAATCGCGAACCGCTGTCGGTGATGATGCGGTTTGGCACTCCGAGCCGCTCACGATGCCCTTTGATGAACTTGACCACGTAACCAGCCTGATGGCGGACGGCTCTCGACCTCGCCCACTGGGTGAATTTGTCCACGCGATGTAGAGGTAGCGATAGCACCGGGCGCCCGAGGAAAGGGGCCTGAATGTCCAGCCCCTGCACCGTGAATGGCCAAGTGAGGGGGATGGTTTGCGTGCCTCTGCTGGCTGGTGGATCTGCTGGCATGGAATTGGCAAGCCTCACAAGCCTTCACGAAGTTCGAGAAGGCCATTGAGCATGGTGGGCCAATAGAAACCGCATGAACGCCTTTGCCGGATAAGGGTCCGTGACGGCGAATGGTGCCCACAATCTCCGCCATGTATATTCTGCCAAAGAATTCTTCCCCTGCTCCTCGGTGATGCAATCAGCAGGATACGCTGCTCGGTCGCTTCCGAGTAGAGTTTCCATCCATGATGTCAGTATGTCGTGGCTTGACGCGCCACACGCCCGCCTCCTCCTTTCTCCGCAAAGTCCCACGCTATAACTCTTGAGCCCGTGATCCAACACTCCTCTTGAGGTTCCATTGTCGAGCAGGCGTGTTCTCGAGGCTCGGGCCATGCCTGGGCTCCCGAGGCTGGTGGCCGAGGGAGCTCCTCCCAGGCTGTGGCAGTGCTTGATAACGGCGACAGGCTGAGGGCTTGAAGAGCCGCTCTCAAAGACGCCTGCCTCGGGTAACCTCCCGGAGGCTCGCTTGGCATGTCGCCGCCTTTGATTGGTGCCACGGGCACGGCTGCAGCCCAACCCCTGTAACTGCTTTCTCCATCCCGCGGACCTCCGCAAGGTAGGCCTCCATGTGTTCATCCCTTGGCTCAGATAACCTTGTTGGAGAAATTGACGAGGAGCTGCGAATCGCCCTTGATGGTAAGGCGCTTCACCCCTGTGGCAGCGTGCAGCCTTCGCACCCGCTTATCAGCCTCAGATTCTGCTATATTGTTGAGACCTTCTCGCCATGCCGGAAACAGAGCGTGCACGGCATAGTAGAGCTTGTCCCGAAGGGAGATATGAGCACTGCCCCAGCCCCAGCCGCCTCTTCTTGAGAACGCCCGTCAAGTACATGACCTAACCTTCTCGCGCTTCGGCCTCGGGAGAGGGATTGATCTCGCCGCCCCGAGGCCCGTGTGCTGGTCCATTCGCCACAAATCTGCCAGCCGCCCCCTTGATGACTCGTCGTCGTGATCAACTCGAGCTGGAATGCTTGCAGCTCAATGTTCCACTCGGCGATTCTTCCGCCGAAAGTTGGGGCTCCCGAGCACCTCTCCGTGGGGTATGCCGAGACAACCTTAATTGATGACCCCGAAGTAGTGCCGCAGCTTGGGCGCCAAGCCACCAACAGTGTGGAGGAGTCTTGCATGGGGCACCGCCTCACATCCCAGAACACGGTGGCCGACGGCACACCGGTGCTCGACGAGGTAGGGGCGCCGGTGCTGGTGGCTTTCCGAAGTTGTGGTGCCTCCCGAGGCGACGGCGCCCAAGCTGGGTGCTCGGATGGGAGGCCTCGCCTTGGTGCGCGCCTGCTGGACAGCCGATCTTCTTCCATTGCGTGCTGGCTTCGCTAGTTCCTTCTCGATTCGGTCTTGCCTAGCTCGGTGGCCGCCGTGGTCTTGGCTCGACGCCCTCCCTAACTGCCACCGAGCAGCGCTTAGCGGAGTAGGGAGTGGCGGCGCAGGTAGAGTACCAAGGGCCCCCGAGGCGCTGGGGCCACCATCACCGAGGGCTGGTCGTACCTCTTGAGGTCTTGAACGCTTGGTCGGCCTCTTCAGGCACTCAAGGGCCCCTTTTTCTTCATCACTGGAAGAAAGGCAGCGCCGCTTCCCCCAATCGGGAGATGAAATGGCCCAACGCTCACATGCGGCCCCGTGAGCTTCGTGATTTCCGAGGGTCTTTGGTGGCTCATGTCTTCCAATGCTTGACCTTTTTCTCGGTTAGCCTCAATGCCTCGGTGGGACATGAGGAAACCCAGAGCTTGCCCGAGGGAACTCCAAACACACACTTCTCCGGTTGAGTCGCAGCTCACTACGATGAGGCTCAAGGTTTCTTCCAGTCTTGTATCTAGGTCTTGGCCTCGAGACTTCACCACGATGTCATCGATGTATGCTCCACATTCTTCCCGAGCAGTGGGCCCAAGGTGATGTGCATGAGTCACCGAAGGTTGCCCCTGTTGCGCAACCCGAATGGCATGCATGTATAGCAAGACACTCCACACGGGGTTAGAAGGCCGTTTTTCCACGCCTTCCACCGCCATCTTGATTTGGTGATACCCGGAAAAGGCGCCCAAGAAGCATAACAGGTCACACTCTGGCGGTGGAATCGACGATCCGGTCGATGCGTAGGGAGCGAAACGGATCTCGCGGCATGCTTTGTTGAGGTTGGTGAAGTCGCACACACACGCGCCTTTCCTCCCTTCTTTGGCACCACCACGGGTTGGCCAGCCAATCTGTATCGGACTGCGAATAACCCCGCGGCTTCTAGCTTGCGGGTCTCTTGGACGATGAAGGCTCGCTTGCTGGATCGCATTCTCGCTTCGCTTCACTAGACGACGCTAGCACAAGTTAAGGTGGTGCTCGACACGCCTGCGGGATCCCCGCCACTGATCGGGCTCCGTGTAACACCTTCTTGTTCGCACGCAGGAACTTGACAAGGGCCTCCCCGCTCTTGCTCGAGGTTGGCGCCTATGGTGAAGGTGGCGCTTAGGACCCGGCCTCATCGACAGTATCCGCTGGTCTCCGCTTTGTCTTGAGTGAACAATCGCTTTTCTGGTCGGCGAGCCCTTGGGCTTGGGGCTCAGATCGGCGGGCTGCGCATGTCAGCCGCCTTGAGGGTGAGCTCTGAGCGCAGTCACAAGACCTTCAAAGATCCCCGGCACAATGAGGACTCCGCTGCTCCCTGCATCTTCATGAGGTTGTACCGGGTGGGTTGCGCCATGAATTTGGCTGCTGGATAGCCAAGGATGGCATTGTAGGGGAGGCCGACGGGGCGGCGTCGGTCACCAGTTCTGTGCGGAAGATATCAGAGGTGCCAAGGTCACCGAAGCCGGATTTGCCCTAAGGAGCTGGATGACCCTCCCACGCCCTAAAAGGCCGGCTAGCTGCAGCCTCCCCGGGTATGCAGAGGAGGTTGAAGGCCTCGACCGAGAGTACGCTGAGGCCGGGCGCCGCTGGCCAATGAGGGTCCCGTGACGGCCACCGGCAGATGGTGGGTGTGCGAGTATGGGGAGCGATCCAGCCGGGCCGAGTTGGTGGGGTGGTCTTGAGAGTCAAGGTCAGCCCGCCGGTGACTCCGGCCCAGCCGAGGGAGCCTCGCCACAGGAGGCGGCGCCGACCCGCGGACGAATGCCTTGACATGGCGGGTGGAAGGCGGCGCCATGAGCCGCCAGAGGGCCGCGACGAGCGGAGGAACCGCGCGACGGTGCGGGTTTCGAGGAAGCGCTGCCCTCCCCGAGGTCGCCGAGAGCGCAGGACGATAGCAGCTTTGCCTGCCCCTCGCCGCCGGTGGCGTGTTGACGGCAGGTGACGGGAACGACGAGGGCGCCGCCGACGGGAGCCGCTCGCCGATATGGGAGGCGTAGGGCGCTCGGCGGGCGCGGCCCGACGAAGGCCGACATGGTCGCGGTGGTCGGGAAGAACGAGGCGACGAAAGGCAGATCCCGGGCGCACTTTACCGGGCGCGGGGCGGGAACGGGCAGCAAGCATCGCCCCTGGCCTCGGCGACCTCGGGAGGGGCCACGCTGCTTCTCGACACCCGCCCAGAAGGCCGTTCCTCCGCTGTCATGTGCCTCCTGGGCGGCCCAGCGCCGCCTTTCCAGCTCGGAGAATCAACCCGATTCAGGCGCCAAATGTCGGATTTCGGGTTCCGCACCCTTAAGGTTCAACTCGGGCGCAAGGAGATCCAACCCTCCACCATCTTTTACCTCCCAATCGCAAGGACCTAAACTACTAGAAAGAATAGCACAAGAGACAGGAAATTTATACTAGTTTGGGCCACCGCCAGGTGTAATACCCTACTTAGTTTGTGGTGTGGTGGATTGCCTCTGGGCTGATGAGGAACAAGAGGGAAGAACAGCCTCATGAGGGTCTGTTCTTGGGGGTGTGATGAACTGCTAGGGGTGTCCCGCCGCCTAGCTTGAGGATCGGGTCTCTATCTCTCTCTCGGATTCCAAATGCCCACTCTCTTCCTATCCGATCGTCTCTTCCGCCCCCCACTCGAAAGTGTGGCTACTCCTATTTATAGGCGAAGGCCCCGGCCTCTTCCCAAATATTGAGCGGAAGGGCGCCAACAATTGGCCATTGGTACACTTATCCCGACTAAAGTTGGTCCTCGCCGCCAAAGGCTCTAGTGATGACGCTCGCTTGGGCTCCACGATGACTCCTTCCAGCCGCTGGGGCTGGTCTTGGTCTTGTTGCACCGAAAGGATGCCTTTGCACCAAAGAGAAAGGAGGACGCTATGGGCTGGCGCTCGATCGCGCGCTCTTGGTCGCCATGGTTGCATCATGGGCACCTCACAGGTACCCCGCCTTGAACTATCCGCCTCATGAGCCGCCTCGACGAGGCCGCGCTCGAGGAAGTTTTTGGTCGTCCGCCTCGCGAAGGCTTGGCCCTCGCGAGGGTCTTGAGCTTGTGTTGATGAAGATGGGCTGTCCTGGCCTCCTTGAGCCACGCCGCAGGCCGCAGTGCAAGTCTGGGGACCCCTGCTCCTGCACACCGACAGAGCCCCCGGCCCACGGCGCCCCAACTTGGCCGAGCAGTAAAGGCGAATGGGCAAGGCGCGGCATCGCGGGCCCTAACAGCCTCGCGGGCCTTGGGCGACGCTGGCGGTTGATTGGACGGGCGCACCGCTCCCCACGCCCTTATTTCGCGGCCTTGCAGGCGGACACGCCGCACACATCCGCTTCCTCTCCGCCGCCAGCGCCTTGTCCTTCCCTCTTCAACTCCAGCCCATTTTCAATCCAATCTAATCCCCTTTCAATCGCCATGGCTCCACGAAGAAGGGAAAGGGAATAAACCCGTGTTCTCCGCCGCCGCTGGCTGCCGGGCGGCTCTCCGCCACGAATTCGCCGATCATACTCAACTGGAGGGCTTGGGCAAGGTCAGTTCGGCTCGCCACCTCCTTCAACGAACGCGGAGGACGACGGCCTCGCCCGGGCCCCACTTCTCCATCGACAGGATAGTCACCGAGGTCCGGTATTTTGTCGACGCCCTGTATGGGCTGGTCTCTTCTCTGATTTCTTAAATGCCGTGCTTTCCCACCATCGATCCACATGATGCATCCGGTCCTAAGTCCATTACCGCCCTTCCGCTTCGCCGCTTATGCAGGCAATGATGGGCATCCTTCCTCGCTGCCTTGCTGCACCACTTCTTCTCTCTCGCGCTTTGTCGACACCCCACTCAATGCTCGGGCGCATGTGAGCTTGTCGCCGCACGCCTCGAGACAAATGCCTGGGATCGACTTCAACTTCGTCAACACGCCTCAATATGCGACTCCTATCCAAAAGGAACTCAAGGTCCCACCAAGGATAGACCCACATATTGGAACGCTTTTGCAAGGTGGATATCATTACATCAACATTACATAATAGATGGGGATATATACCTAAGGCACAAATGCCACAAGAATACATCAACATCATATACAGAGAACAACATCCCACTACGGATGAAACATAAATGTAAGCTCAAACGACATCCACCTCGCTAGCTCAAAGGCGGACCTCGAACCTATCCCCGATCAAGAAGCGTAAGAAGAACTCCAACACAAGTAAACATCGCCTCACGCCATGATCATCGTAAACCTGTACCTGCAATCGGTGGTGTAGTAACTGTGAGTCACGAGGACTCAGCAATCCCATTATCATGGGTATCAAGACTAGCAAAGCTTAATGGGAAAGGAAGGGGGTAAAGTGGTGAGGTTGCAGCAGCGACAAAGCATGATATGGTGGCTAACATACACAAATGAGAGCGAGAAGAGAAACAAAGGAACGGTCGCCAACTAGTAATGATCAAGAAGTGATCCTGAACTCCTACTTACGCCGACATAACCCGTAAACCGTGTTCTCCTCTCGATCAACCCCCAAAAGAGACACTCACGTTACGCACACGGTTGGTGTATTTTAAATAAGATCAACTTCGGTTTTCTACAATCGGACATTAACAAATTCCCATCTACCACATAATCAGGGCACGGCTCTCAAAGTTTATACCCTGCAGGGTGTCCCAACTTAGCCCATGATAAGCTCTCGCGATCAACTAAGGATATTCTTCTCCCGGAAGACCCGATCAGTCTCGGAATCCTGCTACAAGACATTTCGACAAGAATAAAACAAGACCAGCAAAGTCGCCTGATGCGCCGACAATCCCGATAGGAGCTGCACATATCTCGCTCGTGGCAACACCGATGAGACATCCTACGAGTAAAACCAAACCTCGAAGTTGCCACGAGGGGCCCCAGCAGTCTTTGTTCGGGCCAACACTTAGACAAGCATTGGCCGGGGCTAATAAAGATGACCTTGGGTTAATTACTCCCAAGGGAAATGTAGGTGGTGGTGAGGCAAATGGTAAAACCAATGTTGGGCCTTGGCCGAGGAGTCTTATTCAAAGCGAACTGTCAAGGGGGTCCCATAAATCACCCGACCGCTAGGGACGCAAAACCGGGAACATAATACCGATATGACGGAAACTAGGGCGCAAGAGTGGAACAACACACAGGCATAAGGCCGAGCCTTCCACCCTTTACCAAGTATATAGATGCATTAATTAAATAAGATATATTGTGATATCCCAACAAGTAAACATGTTCCAACAAGGAACAACATCTCCATGTTCCAACAAGGAACAAACTTCATCTTCACCGCAACTAACAACGCTATAAGAGGGGCTGAGCAAAGCGGTAACATAGCCAAACAACGGTTTGCTAGGAAGGGTGCAAAAGGTTAGAGGCTGACATGGCAATTAGGTAGGCTTGAGGAACAGTAATAGGTAGCGCAAAGCATAGCGATAGAACGAAACAACTAGCATAGCAATGATAGTAGTGAGATCCAGGTAGCGGTCATCTTGCCTGAAATCCCGCAAGGAAGAAGAACGAGTCCATGAAGAAGACGAACGGATGAAGCCGAACCAAGCGTAGACGAACGAATCCTCACGATCGCAACGAAACAGGAACTAACAAGAAGCACACAACATAGTAAACACTCCACATGAACCAGGCATGATGCACAACAAGCATGATGCATGACAAAACTATATGAGGCTACTCATGGCAAGGGATGATGCAAACAAGAGCAACACATCAAAGCAAGTTTAAATGAGGCCGGAAACAACATAGAACAATTCCGGTAAGTCCTCATATGCAAATTTCGAAATTGGTCCAGATTTGAATAACTTTATGTTCAAGTTGTTAAACAGCAAGTTAAGATGCACCACGATGATCTACACGAAATTCTAGTCAAGTTACATATAAAGTTCATTAAATTCGAAGCTACGGCCTAGAAGATATGAGCAAAACAACATAAGCATGGCATTGATGCAAAATGCATACAAACATCAAGCAAACACCTCAAAACAAGGATGAAACATGATAATATGAATCTACATGAAAAATCAAGCAAGTTTCATGTAGAGCACACTCAAAACGGAGCAACGGTTCAACACATACACCCTATACAAGTTATAGCAACAATCTGTCGAAAACAGCAACTAGGAATAATGCAAGCATCAAAACAACAAGCTACAG
This sequence comes from Aegilops longissima, assembly GCA_021605205.1. NCBI lineage: Eukaryota > Viridiplantae > Streptophyta > Magnoliopsida > Poales > Poaceae > Aegilops > Aegilops longissima. Next base: position 338,301,911 of record CM038679.1, read on the forward strand.
GACCTCTACATAATAACAAAAGGCATGGGCATGATGTACAGGTAAAGCATTACAAAACATGAACACTGAGCTATCTCCAGAAATCACTAGAACATGCTCAAAATGACATGACAAGATTGCAAATAATAACAGCTTCAGACTTTGCGTAAAATAACATCAAGGTTGCAATGTTTAGAGCTATCAAACAACATGCTACAGGAACTTATCATGGCAAACAAAGGCATGACATGAATCTACTCAAAGCATAGAACAAAAGTCCCTTACTGACCAAGAGCCAAAAAGGATCAGAAGATATGATGGCACCCATGTAAACATGGCAAGTTATATTACAAATTTAAACATGGCAGGAACAACAATAAGTAGGCATGTTGGTGAGCTTGAACCACTCACCACAGAGCAATACATGGCATGGCAAGGCAACCAACAGTAATAAGATATGGCATAGAAGCTATACATGGCAAGAACGACATCATATCATACACGGATCAACTACAACAACCTTGGCAAAATTGAATAACATGTAAACAACCTGCCAGGAAACATTTTGTAGCAAAAGTAGAGCTCGATTGACTCAAGCTAAGGCACTCCATAATTGCAAACAAGGGCATGGATGGATAGAGCATAACCATATGTTCAAAACATCCTTACTGAAGTATCTCAAAATATGCATGGATCTCTCGGTAACATCAAGATTAACATGGCATAAAAATATCAGTAGAACGGGGGCTGAAATCAGCAACATCATGACACCTAGTTTGCATGCTTGTGCTAGTCACCACATAGATCACAAAAATACATGGCATACACCCCTGGAAAGATGGCATGGCATATTACAAAACACATATAGAACTCAAATTCATAGGGTGCACACATCAATCATGGCAAAAATGACAAAAGTGCATGTTCTGATAAGAATCTGAAACTAACATCACATAGCACTCTTCCAACAGCATTTCGGGCACCAAGATGAGCTCAAATGAAAATGATGCAATGAGATGAAATGATCTACTCTTCGAGGCGAACATTCTGACATATTACACGCATGAAACGGAGCAGCGAGCATGAAGTTATGATGCAATGAAAATGGCTAAAAAATATGCAACTATTCGGGACTTAGGCATATTTCAGGAAAAAAAACATGCGGGCGCAATATAATTATGTGACGCCCGGGCGGGGATTAGGTGTCCTGCTTACCTAGTGGGCTCGGCCCAGGTTGCGGGGAGGTGGGTTGCAGGCCCGGGGGAGGATGGGCCGCGGCTGGGCCAGAGGGATGCGGTGGCCCACGCGGCCACGCGCGGTCAACGGGGAGGGGATCGGGCTCCTCCCGACCGATCTGGAAGGCGGCGGCGGCCAGCGAACGACGGCGGCCGAGGTCGGAAGCCGGCGGGCAGGAACTAGAGGGAGGAGGCGGATCTGGCCGGGGCCTCCTGATCCGGGGACGGCCGGTCCATTTCCGGCGACGACGAGGTCTGCAAGGGCGGCGGAGGCGGCGGGGCGCCGAGGTCGCGGTGGTGCGTGAGGGCGTCGGAGGAGATCCGCGGGAGGTGCTGCGACGCGAGGGGAACGCGGGACGGGCGCGGTGGTGGAGGCCCATCTCGGCGCCGGGGACGAGGAGGCACGGGCGGCGGCAAGCGCGGGGCGCCGGAGGGGCGCGACGGCGAGATCCGGGCGGCGCGATGGAGAGAGGCTCGGGGAGCGGGCGGCGCGGCTGCGCGGAGGTTCGGGCGGTCGGGCTCGGGCGGCTGGAGGGTTTCGCTGGCTCGGGCGGACGCGCTGCTGGAGAGCGGCTGGCACGGGCCGCCTCGGTTGGCTCCAAGGCGGCGGGGACGGCGGCGCTGGCGAGCGGCGGCGCGCTAAGTGGCGGCGAGGGGATCGTCCAGCGCGGAAACTGATGCAGGAGGCGGCGGCTGGAAGGTGGAGGTGGCGGCTGCAGGTTGGGAGGTTCAGATCCCGAGGGGAAAGGTAGGTGGAGGCCAAAAATGGCATGAGGGGGTTCTATAAATAGCAGTTTTTGGCTAGGGTTTGGTCTAGGGGCGTCTTCGAACCCTCCGATCGCGATCGAGCGGTTCCGGACGTGAGGAGAGGTAGGCTGGGGCTAGGTGGGCTATGGGAAGAGAAGAGAGGCCTCGGGCTGAGAGGAGAGAAGAGAAGTGAGGCCCGGGGACTGTTCTCGAGACCAAACGTCCGGCGAGAATACCGCAATGGTGCCTTATATATTTAACGAATGGGCTATCAAACGAGCTCCAATGACACGAACTTGACAGCGGTTCATCGTGCTATACCAAGGTCATGGCAAATCTCGGCCATTCCGAGAAAGTTTAATACCCACACACTAAAAAGAGGTAAAAGGGGCGCTGGAGACATAGGAGTGCCGGATTGCAAAACGGACAACGGGAAAATGCTCGGATGCATGAGACGTAACACGTATGCAAAATGAAATGCACATGATGACATGATATGAAATGCAGATGATGACATGGCAAAGTGCAACACGCAAGCACATGACATGGCAAAGACGGCGAATAATCGCGGACACCGGGCGATCGAATCCGGGCGCTATAACACTCCTCCACTAACAAGAGATCTCGCCCCAGATCTTAGGACCGAGACGGAAGGGAAAAGGGATGAGGTGAAACAAGAACTGAAGAGAAAAAGAAAAGAATCGAGAGCACTCGAGAATAAGAGAGGAACGACGAGAATGACGAGAATCAAAAGCTCACGGAAATCAGATAGACTATGAAAGCACTCGTTCTAACCAGAGTGGTTAGAATGAGAAAAGAAACGAATAAGGCTGAAAAGATTTAGGCAGCACACTGACTGAACATGGATAGAATAGAACATGAACTGGAGAGGATGGAATAATGCTTGATGAAGACATGACACAAAACCTCCAGAAAGAATTAAAAGAGTTGAATGAAAAGAACGGAGAAGAAAATGACAACTTCTGCCACGAATGAAATAGAAAGCAACCTTACAAGAAAAGATTGAATGGAGTTGTTGAGAAAATCAACAACGAAAAGAAATAAGCTTGTTGTGGACTTATGGGTAACCTCTCAAAATTATGAGGTGATCGTGATAACCAACCACAATCAGAAAAGATTAAATAGCTGAGAAGAACGAATAAATGCAAAACTCCACTTGAAAAGGATACAGAGGATTAATTGCACTTCGAGACGCAAGAAGAAAAGATACTTGAACTCCACCGACAAGAATCTTGCTGAACTCTTGAAGAATGAATTAAATCATGAAGAACCACCATGAAGGACTCCGGTAACAAAAGGATGGTGAGATAGAATGAAGGAAGACAGAATAGATGAGAGTTGCGATGATTTAGATGGAGGTTCCGACGAGATGGCCGAGGAAATTAGAACTCCGGAAAAGAAAAGATGAAAGCACTTGGAACTAGAATTTATTCATTAAGAACAAACTCCGAAGGAAGGGATTAATCAACTTGAGGAAATAAGAATAAGATTTATTGTATGCTTATCCTTCATCAAATTAAATTGATGACAAGCAATGGATTTTGCATACTACTTATTCTTCTTGAAAAAGAATTGCGAAGGGATAGCACCGAACTTGAGAAAGTCTTCATGAACCACCGGTAAGATTCGAAAGAACGAATGAATTAATATGATAATCAAAGAAAAAGAATCTTGAACGAACCACCGTTAGAATAGAAAATGAACGAAGAGAAGAGAACGAATCGCCGGAAAGAATTAGAAACCACGAAGATACTTGAGGGAAAATTTGAGACAAGAGAACAAAGAGATCGCGAACTGATTGGCGAATTCTTGAACGAAGCACCGGAAGAATATTGAGATGAACGGTTGAAAACTAGGAACTAAGAAATATTCCGAAAAGATGACCTCCGGATGATCGAGACGGAAAAAACAACTCCTGAAATACTCCGGATGGATGAAAAGAGTTTGCATGACTTGAAACAATTTGATAGGATAACATCGAGCTAGCCCCGCGAATCTCCGGGAGAATGGACAAGATTTAAGAGAAACTCTACTTCGGTCTTCAAGGACGACGAGAAACAACACCAAAATTAATGAGATACTCCGGAAGAATGAAAAGCAAAGAGATTGAGCGAAACAATGGAATGATTTGAAATCGATCTTCGGAAGGCATCTGACTGATGAAATTGATTCTTACGTCAAACTCCGAAAAGAATTGAGAATAACTCCGGGGGAATTAAAAGAGTCAGGTAAGATCCTCGAAAGACCCGTGGGTTAGGGCCCACTAAAATAAAACACCGCTTGAAAGGGATGATGAATGATAGATGATACACCGAACAATTGAAATATTGGAATGAGGTGACAACCTCGAATTAATTCAACACGCATTTAATCTCCGAGATGACTTGACCACTCCGAAGGATAAGTCTGGCGAGAGGCTAACGAGCAAGTAAAATACTTGATCCGAGGGAAAGAATATAATCACTACCGAAAAGCATGAATTGAAACCACCGAAAAGAAAGGGATGAAGAATCTCAAACAAAAGAGAATTCACCAGTTGAAATGATTGAGGGAAGACCAAGAGGTCCGCATTTAATGAAATTGATGGTCGAAAAGACTCAGTTCGGAAAGAAAAAGGTGGAGGGCGGAAAACAAAGGCAACTTGGAAGGGAAACCGATTTAATATCTTGATGAGAAAACACCGTTGAAATCATTGAGGAAAGAAAGCAACGACTTCACATGAGTAGGATGGATACTCAATTACGGACTCGTTCCGACAAGAAAAGGGTGGGCGGTGGGAAAAGAAAACAACCGAGGATTGAACTTGCAAAGATTAAGAGGCTCGAGTCAACTTGACGAGAAATGCACCGGATAAAAAGAGCTGAGGAACAACTACCGAAACCAATCTGCGTGAACCTAAAGAAAATTTGAAGGGAAGAGGAGTAATTCAAAACACCTACGGCAAGATTCCTCACCAGAGCGATTTAAGGGCAGAGGAGTAAAAGAATTCCTACTCCGATATAACTAGACTCGAAAACAATTTTCTTCTAGACTCAACAACGGCCAAACTACACGATCAATCAAGGGGGCCTAGGGTCGGTCGAGGCTCGATATCAACTTGAACACGCCTAATATGCGACCCTATCCAAAAGGAACTCAAGGTCCCACCAAGGATAGACCCAGATATTGGAACGCTTTTGCAAGGTGGATATCATTACATCAACATTACATAATAGATGGGGATACATACCTAAGGCACAAATGCCACAAGAATACATCAACATCATATACAGAGAACAACATCCGACTACGGATGAAACATAAATGTAAGCTCAAACGACATCCACTCGCTAGCCCAGTGCTGCCGATTCGAACCTATCCCCGATCAAGAAGCGTAAGAAGAACTCCAACACAAGTAAACATCGCCTCACGCCATGATCATCGCAAACCTGTACCTGCAATCGGTGGTGTAGTAATGTGAGTCACGAGGACTCAGAATCCCATTACCATGGGTATCAAGACTAGCAAAGCTTAATGGGAAAGGAAGGGGTAAAGTGGTGAGGTTGCAGGAGCGACTAAGCATGATATGGTGGCTAACATACGCAAATGAGAGCGAGAAGAGAAACAAAGGAACGGTCGTCAACTAGTAATGATCAAGAAGTGATCCTGAACTCCTACTTACGCCGACATAACCTAAAACCGTGTTCTCCTCTCGATCAACCCCAAAAGAGACACTCACGGTTACGCACACGGTTGGTGTATTTTAAATAAGATCAACTTCGGTTTTCTACAACCGACATTAACAAATTCCCATCTCGCCACATAACCAGGGCACGGCTCTCGAAAGTTTATACCTGCAGGGTGTCCCAACTTAGCCCATGATAAGCTCTCGCGATCAACGAAGGATATTCCTTCTCCCGGAAGACCCGATCAGTCTCGAATCCCAGCTACAAGACATTTCGACAAGAATAAAACAAGACCAGCAAAGCCGCCTGATGCGCCGACAATCCCGATAGGAGCTGCACATATCTCGCTCAGGGCAACACCGGATGAGACATCCTACGAGTAAACCAAACCTCGAGTTGCCACGAGGGGGCCCCGCAGTTTAGCTGGTTCGGGCCAACACTTAGACAAGCATTGGCCCGGGGCTAATAAAGATAACCCTTGGGTTAATTACTCCCAAGGGAAATGTAGGTGGTGGTGAGGCAAATGGTAAAACCAATGTTGGGCCTTGCCGAGGAGTCTTATTCAAAGCAAACTGTCAAGGGGTCCCATAAATCACCCGACCGCGTTAGGGACGCAAAACTGGGAACATAATACCGATATGACGGAAACTAGGCGGCAAGAGGAACAAAACACCAGGCATAATGCCGAGCCTTCCACCCTTTACCAAGTATATAGATGCATTAATTAAATAAGATATATTGTGATATCCCAACAAGTAAACATGTTCCAACAAGGAACAACATCTCCATGTTCCAACAAGGAACAAACTTCATCTTCACCTGCAACTAACAACGCTATAAGAGGGGCTGAGCAAAGCGGTAACATAGCCAAACAACGGTTTGCTAGGAAGGGTGCAAAAGGTTAGAGGATGACAAAATTTGGTAGGCTTGAGGAACAAGTAATAGGTAGCGCAGCATAGCGATAGAACGAAACAACTAGCATAGCAATGATAGTAGTGAGATCCAGGGTAGCGGTCATCTTGCCTGAAATCCCGCAAGGAAGAAGAACGAGTCCATGAAGAAGACGAACGGATGAAGCCGAACCAAGCGTAGACGAACGCATCCTCATGATCGCAACGAAATAGGAACTAACAAGAAGCACACAACATAGTAAACACTCCACATGAACCAGGCATGATGCACAACAAGCATGATGCATGACAAAACTAGATGAGTCTACTCATGGCAAGGGATGATGCAAACAAGAGCAACACATCAAAGCAAGTTTAAATGAGGCCGGAAACAACATAGAACAATTCCGGTAAGTCCTCATATGCAAATTTCGAAATTGGTCCAGATCTGAATAACTTTATGTTCATGTTGTTAAACAGCAAGTTAAGATGCACCACGATGATCTACACGAAATTGTAGTCAAGTTACATATAAAGTTCACTAAATTCGGAGCTACGGCCTAGAAGATATGAGCAAAACAAGATAAGCATGGCATTGATGCAAAATGCATACAAACATCAAGCAAACACCTCAAAACGAGGATGCAACATGATAATATGAATCTACATGCAAAATCAAGCAAGTTTCATGTAGAGCACACTCAAAACGGAGCAACGGTTCAACACATACACCCTATACAAGTTATAGCAACAATCTGTCGAAAACAGCAACTAGGCATAATGCAAGCATCAAAACAACAAGCTACAGGACCTCTACATAATAACAGAAGGCATGGGCATGATGTACAGGTAAAGCATTACAAAACATGAACACTGAGCTATCTCCAGAAATCACTAGAACATGCTCAAAATGACATGACAAGATTGCAAATAATAACAGTTTCAGACTTTGCAGAAAATAACATCAGGTTGCAATGTTTAGAGCTATCAAACAACATGCTACAGGAACTTATCATGGCAAACAAAGGCATGACATGAATCTACTCAAAGCATAGAACAAAAGTCCCTTACTGACCAAGAGCCAAAAAGGATCAGAAGATATGATGGCGCCCATGTAAACATGGCAAGTTATATTACAGATTTAAACATGGCTGGAACAACAATAAGTAGGCATGTTGGTGAGCTTGAACCACTCACCACAGAGCAATACATGGCATGGCAAGGCAACCAACAGTAAGAAGACATGGCATAGAAGCTATACATGGCAAGAACAACATCATAGCATACACGGATCAACTACAACAACCTTGGCAAAATTGAATAACATGTAAACAACCTGCCAGGAAACATTTTGTAGCAAAAGTAGAGCTTGATTGACTCAAGCTAAGGCACTCCATAATTGCAAACAAGTGCATGGATGGATAGAGCATAACCATATGTTAAAAACATCCTTACTGAAGTATCTCAAAATATGCATGGATCTCTCGGTAGCATCAAGATTAACATGGCATAAAAATATCGCGTAATAGGGCTGAAATCAGCAACATCATGACACCTAGTTTGCATGCTTGTGCTAGTCACCACATAGATCACAAAAATACATGGCATACACCCCTGGAAAGATGGCATGGCATATTACAAAACACATATAGGACTCAAATTCATAGGGTGCACACATCAATCATGGCAAAAATGACAAAAGTGCATGTTCTGATAAGAATCTGAAACTAACATCACATAGCACTATTCCAACAGCATTTCGGGCATCAATATGAGCTCAAATGAAAATGATGCAATGAGACGAAATGATCTACTCTTCGAGGCGAACATTTTGACATATTACACGCATGAAACGGAGCAGCGAGCATGAAGTTATGATGCAATGAAAATGGCTAAAAAATATGCAACTATTCAGGACTTAGGCATATTTCAGGAAAAAAAACATGCGGGCGCAATATAATTATGTGACGCCCGGGCGGGGATTAGGTGTCCTGCTCACCTAGTGGGCTCGGCCCAGGTTGCGGGGAGGTGGGTTGCAGGCCCGGGGGAGGATGGGCCGCGGCTGGGCCGGAGGGATGCGGTGGCCCACGCGGCCACGCACGGTCAACGGGGAGGGGATCGGGCTCCTCCCGACCGATCAGGAAGGCGGCGGCGGCCAGCGAACGACGGCGGCCGGGCCGGACGCCGCGGCAGGAATCGAGGGAGGAGGCGGATCCGGCCGGGCCTCTGATCCGGGACGGCCGTCCATTTCCGACGACGACGCAGGTCTCGCAGGGCGGCGGAGGCGGCGGGGCGCCGAGGTCGTGGTGGTGCGTGAGGGCGCCGGAGGAGATCCGCGGAGGTGCTGCGACGCGAGGGGAACGCGGACGGGCGCGGTGGTGGAGGCCCATTCGCGCCGGGACGAGGAGGAACGGCGGCGGGCGAGCTGGGCGCTGGAGGGCGCGACGGCGAGATCCGGGCGGCGCGACGAGAGAGGCTCGGGGAGCGGGCGCGCGCCGGGCGCGAGGCTCGGGCGGTCGGGCCTCGGGCGGCCTGGGCGGGTTTCGCGCCGCCGCGGCGGCGGGAGAGCGGTTGGCACGTGGCCGCCGTTGGCTCTAAGGCGGGGGACGGCGGCGCTGGCGAAGGGCGGCGCGCCAAGTGGCGGCGAGGGATCGCCCGCGCGAAACTGGCGCAGGAGGCGGCGGCCGGAAGGTGGAGGTGGCGGCTGCAGGTTGGGAGGTTCAGATCCCGAGGGGAAGGTAGGTGGAGGCATAAAATGGCATGAGGGGTTCTATAAATAGCAGTTTTTGGCTAGGGTTTGGTCTAGGGCTGCTTTCAACCCTCCGATCAAGGATCGAGCTGCCCGGACGTGAGGAGAGGTAGGCTGGGGCTAGGTGGGCTATGGGAAGAGAAGAGAGGCCTGGCTGAGAGGAGAGAAGAGAAGTGAGGTCGGGACTGTTCCGAGACCGAACGTCCGGCGAGAATACCGCAACGGTGCCGCTTATATATTTAACGAATGGGCTATCAAACGAGTTCAATGACACGAAACTTGACAGCGGTTCACTGTGCTATACCAAGGTCATGGCAAATCTCGGCCATTCCGAGAAAGTTTAATACCCACACACAAAAGAGGTAAAAGGGGCGCCAGAGACATAGGAGTGCCGGATTGCAAACGGACAACGGGAAAATGCTCGGATGCATGAGACGTAACACGTATGCAAAATGAAATGCACATGATGACATGATATGAAATGCGATGATGACATGGCAAAGTGCAACACGCAAGCACATGACATGGCAAAGACGGCGAATAATCGGCGGACACCGGGCGATCGAATCCGGGCGCTACACCTGCCTTCCGCCCGCCGCTGAGTTCCGCGAGAGGTGGTTGTACGGATGGGGGTGCCCAGCCTCGCCATCGGAGCCAACCTCGCCGTTGTCCCCAATTCAGGCCGGGGCCAGAGACGCCAAGCCCTCGCTCATCTTTGTCCGGGCGCCGCTGCTCCTCGAGGTCGCTTGTCGTAATAGCGCCCAAGGTGGTGAAGGAGTTCTCGGCGCGCCGATTGCTCTCTCTCCAACGCCATTCCCACCGGATGTGGGCCTTCAGCGGCCAGTGATCGATGAGGCTCTGTGAAGAAGACCGACACCAAGCGCTAATGAAAGTGCTCCCGGTCCCGATCGGCACCTAACCCCGTGGCATCCGCATAAAGGGGCCTTGCTGTACTCGCCGTATCAGGGTGATTTGGTGAACCAGATGCCTATCTTCGACGAATGGGGCTGCTCACTGGTCTCCTGTGGGCCTCGCGAGAATTCAGTGATGGTGACAGCCCTTCCAATGGCCAAGGCGCCCTCCTCGAGTGGCGGAGCAGGAGGCACGAACCGCCAGAGGTCAAGGGACCCCACCGGGTGACAGGGCCGGGCGATGCTCATGAGGGGCAGCCTCGAGGCTCATGCTGCTGCGGCCGAGGGGCAGTGCAGCCGCCAGCGCCCGCGGATGGAGCCCCCGAGGCCCCGCCGCTTCTTGGTGAGGCGATCAGCAGGCTGCCAGCGGACGCCCGACGCTGGTCGCCTTGATGCCTCTCCTCGCCGCAGCTGACTCGCGCCAAATCTTGGGTCGCCTGTGAACTTTGAGGCCTCCGAAGAGAAGGTAGGCCCCGGGCGATGATTACCCTTGTCGCTCGTCAAGCGCAGGAAGTACTTTGCCACTAATGAGTGCTTCTCCTCTCCAGCTCCCCGATTCTTCCGCTGCTTGTATCGATCCTTGCCCCGCAGCCCCTTCCCGCCGAGCTCATGGAGACGGGTGAGGAACCGCCTCCCCGGCTCGCCTCCCTGGCCCTGAGTGCTCCAAGCAAAGGAGCCCTTGTGGTGAGGGCGACTGGGAGGTGAACTGTCCCGAGGCGCTGCCGTGGCTCGCGCCCGCGATCCTTCCTCGCGAGCCTTCCTGGCATAGCTAGCCCGCGCCGGGCTTTCGCCTGGTCGTGGACGGCGATTGGCTTAGGCGCCTCGCGCCTCGTCTGGGATGGGCTGGCTCCAGCCGGGCTTCGACGCTGGGCGGCCCGGCCGCCGCGAGGGTGCCAGCCTCAGCCCCCGCCCGGAGGGGGAGTGCTGATTCGCGGCTCCTCGCGCCTGCCCTGGGCGCCGATGGTGGAGGACGTGCTCGAGCGCCGCCGGAGCGCCACGCCTTCGCCAAGGATTTTCAAGGGCGGCCGACGCGGTGAGCCTTCTTGGTGAAGAGCTTGCCGACGAAGACGCGGCCTTGAGGCCGGTGGCCCGCGCCGGCCGCAGAAAGGACTGAGCCGGAGGGCGCTGCCGCCTTGCGCGCCACCAGCGCGATCTTGTTGATGAAGAGGCTAGGCACCGGCAGCCTCTCGAGGCCTGTTCTGGGCCGCCGAGGAGGCCCGGCAGCTAATCGGGCGGCGAGAGGCGGCGAGGAGCGGGCACGGAACTCCTGGCCCGGTGCTGCTTCACCGAGGAGCAAGTGGAGCTGCGCGAGGCAGCCTCGATCGATGAAGGTATTTTCGCCACCCGAGGAGCTCCAGAAGCGTGAGGAGGCGTTGACGCTTGAAGGCGCCGAACGCGCGCGCGAGTACGAGCGCTTGGAGACGAGGGAGCGCTTGGCGACGCGGGCAGAGGATGAGGTCGCCGCACGGGAAGCCCGTGTCCTGGAGGAGGTCGGACGCCGAGTGGCGGCGGCGCGCTTGAACCTCGAGCATGAGTTTGAGGAGAGGCTGGGGTTGATCAAGGCCGAGGCTGAGGGCAGGACTGCTGCCTCGAGGGCCAGGCTGGAGGAGGCAACGCGGCGAGCCGATGCTCTTCGGGCCGCCTTGAGGTGGCGCAGGGAGTCCACCACCTCTCGTGCCGAGGCGCCTTTTTTCGCCAACGGTGGAGGAGGCCGAGGCCGCCGCTACGCCGTATCGCGGACAAGATGCGCAGCGCGAATCTCGAGCATGAACACGATCCCATGCTCGCCACGCTCCGGGAAAGAGCTAATGCAGCCTTGGATAATATCTGTGAGGCGGCAGTAGGCGAGACGCATGCGGTTAACTACGCCGCCAACCTTCAGTTCTTCACCGACGTGGTGGCGCGGCTCGAGGCGCGGTCGGTCAGGGCCAACAGGTTGGTGGAGGAGAGGAGCCGCTGCTCGGGCGCGCTTTCTCGGTTCTTCAGCCATCTCCCGACATGGACCCCACTTCGATTTTGACGCAGTTATCGCCTTCAGCCCCCAGCCGTCCGGGCGACTCGGGCGACCGGTGGAAGACAACGGGATGCCTCGTCCGGCCTTCGCCGACAACGACGGCAGGGTCGTGGTCGCCGGCGAGGGCGGCATGGTGAACGCCCAGACGCCGCCGACGATCACGCAGACAGCCGACGGCGAGGCCAGCGACACCAAAGAACGGCTCGGAGGTGCTCCCAGGATTATGTATTGTCCCTGCCTGCTACTCCTCGCATGAATAGAACCTGTGGTTTCAGCCCGATGGTTGTGAGAGCATTTTGGGAGGGGGCCTCATGTAAAACTTGTGTTCATCGATTAGCAGGTGTCACATCGCCCATACGCCGCCAAGTGATTGGCTAAGCGACGTGCTAGTTGGTTGGTTTACCTTTGTTTCGTACGAGCCCTGAGATAGCCTGTGGGAGGCTGAGGCGATCTGAGATACCCTACCTGGCGCAAGTTAAGGCGCCAAATGTCGGAGCCACCCGAAATTCAAACCTCAACTATCGGTGTTCTGGGAACGGGGTCCCAGACTTGCTCGCCTCAAGGGTCGGGCGGAGGGCTCAAAGGAGGCCCCTTGACAGCCCATCTTCATCAACACAAGCTCAAGACCTCGAGGAGGGGCCAGACTGGGCGGACGACAAGGAGCTTCTCAGCACGGCCTCATAGGGCAAGCTCATGAGGAGGCAGAGAGTTCAAGGCAGGGTACTCGCGAGGTGCCCATGACGCAAGCCATGACAACAAAGGGCGCCACCAGCCAGCCGCCAGCCACATAGCCGCTCTCCTTTCCTCTTTGGTGCAAGGAGCAAGCGACGCGAGAGCATCAAGCAAAGGCATCCGCTTCGTGCAACAAGACCAAGACCAGCCCCAACGGCTGGAAGGAGTCATCATGGAGCCCAAGCAAAGGCCATCACCAGAGCCTTTGGCAAGCGAGGACCAACTTTAGTAAGGATAAGTGTACCCGCTGTTCCCTTCAAATGGCTAATTGTTGGCGCCTTCCCGCCAATATTTGGGAAGAGGCCCAGGGCCTTCGCCTATAAATAGGAGTAGCCACACTCAGAGTGGGGGGACGGAAGGACGATCGGATAGGAAGAGAGTGGGCATTTGGAATCCAGAGAGAGAGATAGAGACCCGATCCTCAAGCTAGGGCGACGGGACACCCCCTAGCAGTTCATTGCGCCCACCAAGAACAGACCCTCACGAGGTTGTTCTTCCCTGTACTGTTCCTCATCAGCCCAAGAGGCAATCCACCACACCACAAACTAGAGTAGGGTATTACACCACAACGGTGGCCCGAACTAGTATAAATCTCGTGTCTCTTGTGCTGTTCTTTCTAGTAGTTTAGGTCCCCTCGGTTCGGCGAGGTACGAGACGGTGGAGGGTTGGATCTCCGCCACACCCCAAAGTTTGAACCTTAAGGGTCTGCCGAACCCGAACCGACATTTGGCGCGCAGTAGGGTGCGCTGAATTGCCTTTCGTCGCTTTCATTCTTCCTCACCATCGCGACCATGTCCGACGCTGCCGGGCTCAAGGCTAAGCGCCGAGCCGCCCGCCTCCCATGTCGCCTGACAGTCCCGCCGGCGGGCGCCTCGCCGCCCCTCGCCACCGCCGCCAACACCGCAACCGCCCGGCAGGGGATGGCAGCAAGCATCGCCCCCGCGCCTCGGCGACTCAGGGAGGCCGCGCGTGCTTCGCTTCGGGCGGCTCTTCTGGCGGCGGCTTGCGCGCCGCTTCCAGCCCACAATGTCAAGACATTCGTCCGCTGGTCGGCCGCTTCCACGCGGCAGGGGCTCCTTAGGTCGGACGAAGTCGCTGGCCGGGCTGACCTTCGACTCAAGACCACCCCACCAACTCGCCGCTCGGTGTGCTCCCCATGCTCGCACACCCACCATCCGCAAGGTGGCCGCCACCGGACCCTCATCGATGGCAGCGCCGACCTCAACGCATTCTCGCCGAGGCCTTCAACCTCCTCTCAGATACCCAGGAGCGGCCGCAGCCCACCGGCCTTTTTTGGGCGAGGAGGGGGTCATCCAGCCTTGGGGCAATCCGCCAATCTGCTTCCGTGACCTTCGCACCTATGATAACTTCCGCGACGGAACTGGTCGACTTCGACATCGCCCCGCCGGCCTCCCCTACAATGCCATCCTGGCTATCCAGCATCGCCAAATTCATGGCCGCAACCCACCCGGGTACAACCTCATGAAGATGCTCGGAGCAGCGGAGTCCTCATCGTGTCCGGGATACCGAAGGTGCATCGCGAGCGCCAGTTTCACTCAAGACGGCGCCGCAGCAAGAGCCCACCGGCGCGGAAGCCCCTAATCCAAGGGGGCTGCGCCACCAAGAAGAAGCAGTTGTTCACTCAAGACAAGGCGGAGACCAAGCAGATACCTGCCGATGAGGACGGGTCCACAAACGCCACCTTCACCATAGGCGCCAACCTCGAGCCGTAACAGAGGAGGCCCTTGTCAAGTTCCCCGCATGCGAACAAGAAGGTGTTCGCCGGGAGCCCGATCACCAAGGGATCCCACGGGCGAATCGAGCACCACCTTAACGTGTGCCCCAACGCAAGGCCCAAAGGAAATGTAAAGCAGAAGGCAGTCCATCGAAAAAGAAGGCCTTCATCGCTCAAGAGACCCGCAAGCTAGAAGCCGGGGTTACTCGCGAGGTCCGATACTCAGATTGGCTGGCCAACCCTGTGGTGGTGCCAAAGAAGGAGGAAAGGAGCGCATGTGTGTCGATTTCACCAACCTCAACAAAGCATGCCCGCAGGATCCGCTTCCGCCCTCAAGATCGACCAGATCGCCGATTCCACCGCCGAGTGTGACCTGTTATGCTTCTTGGACGCCTTTTCCGGTATCACCAAATCAAGATGGCGTGGAAGACGCCGAAAAGACGGGCGCTCCTAACCCCGTGGAGTGTACTGCTATACATGCATGCCATTCGGTTATGCGAACGCTGGGCAACCTTCCAGCCGCTCATGCACATCACCTTGGGCCCACAGCTGGAAGAATGTGGAGGCATACATCGACAACATCGTGGTGAAGTCTCGCGAGGCCAAGACCTTGATACAAGACCTGAAGAAACCTTCACGAGCCTCAACGCAGGAGCCCGTGACTCAACCCGAGAAGTGTGTGTTTGAGTTTCTCAGCAAGCTCTCGGGTTTCCTCGTGTCCCACCGAGGCATTGAGGCTAACCTGCAAAAGGTCAAGGCAAGGGAAGACATGAGCCCACCAAAGACCCTCGTGGAAATGCAGAGCTCACGGGCGCAGAATAAATATGGGCCATTTCATCTCCCGATTGGGGAGCGGCCCTTCGAGTGGATCAAGAGGCCACTGCTGCTTAAGACCTCAAGAGGTACCGACCGCCCTCCAAGTTGATGGTGGCCTCAAGACCGTCAGATCCCTTGGTACTTCTACTCGCCGCCACTCCCTACTCGCTAGCGCTGCTCGTGGCGTTAGAGGAGCGCCAGCCAAGACCACGGCAGCCACCCGAGCTAAGGCAAGACCCAATCAAGGAACTAGCGAAGCCAAGACCGCGAATGGAAGAAGATCAGCTGTCATAGCAGAGCGCACTAAGGGCGGGAGGCCTCCCATCCGAAAGCACCCAGCTCCGGAGGCGCTGCCGCCTGGAGGCACCACCCTGAAGACGCCACCAGACCGACGCCCTAACTCGCCGAGCATCCGTGTACTTTTCAAGACTGTTATGGGATGCGAGGGCACGGTACCCCATGCCGCAGAATCCTCCTCCTCAGAGTTGGTGGCTTCGCAAGAAGCGACACTACTACCTGTGGTCATCCAATCAAGGTTGTCTCGCATACCTTCGAGAGGGTGCTCAGAGCCCCAACTCGCCGAAGGGTCGCCGAAAGTGGAACATTGAGCTGCAAGCATTCCATCTCGACTTTAGTACGCACCAGAGTCATCAAGGAGGCCGCTACTGCAGATTTCGTGATGTATGGATGTAAGCACCGGCCTCAGGGGCGGCGAGGATCGGTCCTTTCCTAGGGAGCGGTTACCAAGGTTGGGTCATGTACTTCGACGGAGCTGCTTCAAGACAGGCTACTGGGCTGGGGCATTGCTCATATCTCCCGCCAGACAAGCTCTACTATGCCGCAGCTCTGCTTCAAAGATGGCGAGAAGGTCTCCAACAATATAGCAGTATACGAGGGGCTGATAGCGGTCCAAGGCTGCCGCTGCCTGGGGTGAAGCGCCTACCATCAAGGGCGATTTGCAGCTCCTCGCCAATTTCTCCAACAAGGTGTACGAGCCAAGGATGAACACATGGAGGCCAACCTTATGGAGGTCCGCAGGATGGAGAAACAGCTCGGGGTTGAGTTGCAAGACGTGCCCCGCGGCACCAATCAAGAGGCCGACGACATCGCCAAACGAGCCTCCAGTGAGGTTACCCCAGAGCAGGGCGCTTTGAGGAACGGCTCAAGCCCTCAGCTCGCCGCTATCGAGCAAAGCACAGCTCGAGGAGCTCCTCACCACCAGCCTCGGAGCCCCACTGGGTCCGCCTCAGGAGCACGCCTGCTATTGACAATGGAACCTCAAGAGGAGTGCCTGATCACGGAGCTCAAGAGTTACTTAACGTGGGACTTTTGCCAAGAAGGAGGAGGAGGCAGAGCGTGGCGCGGCAAGCCACGGCATACAAAGATCATGGATGGAGAGCTCTACCGAAACGATCAACAACGATCCTCGCTACCGCATCACCAGGAACAGGGAAGGAATTGCCGGCAGATATACATGGCGGAGATTGTGGGCACCATTCATCGTCACGGACCCTTGTCGCAGTATGCCGCAGCGTTTCTATTGGCCCACCATGCTCAATGATGCTATCGAACTCGTGAAGGCTTGTGAGGCTTGCTAACTCCATGCCAAGCAGATCCACCAGCCCGCAGAGGTTCGCAAACCATCCCCTCACTTGGCCATTCGCGCTCGGGCTGGACATTTCGCCATTTTCCTCGGCGCCAGGGGCTATCGCCACTCTACGCCGCCGCGGACAAATTCACCAAGTGGGCCGAGGTCGAGGCCGTTCGCGCCATGCCCGCTGGTTCATGGGTCAAGTTCATCAAGGGCATCGTGAGTCGTTCGAGTGCCAAACCGCATCATCACCGATAACGGTTCGCAGTTCACCAAGAATCTTTTAAAACGCATCGCGCTAACCTTGGGACGCAGATATGCTACGCTTCGTGGCGCACTTCGCAGCAATGGACAGGCCGAAAGGGCTAATACAGAGGTCCCGAGAGGCCTCAAACCAGGACGCTCAAGAAGAAACCGAAGCTCGCGTAGAGGCTGGTACGACGAAGCCCGGCCAGTGTTGTGGTCCATCCGCACAACCGCAACCAAGCCAACTAGAGAGACCCCTTCTTCCCGGTCTACGGGCCAAGCGGTCCTCCTCACGAGGTCAAGCTGCCGATCCGCTGGTCCCGGGCGCTCGATGAAACGCTGCAGGACGCCATGCGGGGACGGCCCTTGTGCCGGGGAGGAGCGCCGCCGAGAAGGCCATGAGCGGGCGAGGTACCAGCAGGCACTCCGGCGATACCACCGCCGCAACATCCGCCCTGTAACTCTCGAGGTAGGGGACCTCAGGTTCGACGGGTCCTCTGTGGAGGGACTGCATAAGCCTTCCCATGTGGGAGGGCCCATTCAAGGTTGTTCATGTTTCCGTGCCAGGCCCGCGGCGCTTGAGACTCAAGAGGGAGTACCTATACAGTAACGCTGGAACATCCAAAGACTCCGGAGGTTTTACCCCTAAAAGGCCCCGAGCTCGTGAAGAAGGCGAATGCCGTGAAGTTCATCTTTTGGAAAAGGCCCCGAGCCCGTGAAGAAGGCTAATGCCCGTGGAAGTTCATCTTTTGGAAAAGGCCGTGAGCTCGTGAAGAAGGCGAATGCCCGTGAAGTTCATCTTTTGGAAAAGGCCCTGAGCTCGTGAAGAAGGCGTAATGCCGTGAAGTTCGCTTTTGGAAAAGGCCCGAGCTCGTGAAGAAGGCGAATGCCTGTGAAGTTCATCTTTTGAAAAGGCCCGAGCTCGTGAAGAAGGCAAATGCCCGTGAAGCTCACCTCCCGGAAAAGGCCCAGAGCTCGTGAAGAAGGCTAACGATGTGAAGCTGTCTGCTCGAAGGGCCCGGAGCCTGTGAAGAGGGCAACGCCTGTGAAGCTTGCTTCCTGTAAGAAAGGCCCGAGCTCGTGAACAAGGCGAACGCCTGTGAAGCTCGCCGCCTGTGACACTCTCACGTAATAATGAGTTGGGCTGTACACGCCTGAGTCTCAGGAGTGCCGCCTTAGGCCCCTGGGCTCCTCCCACGCCCAGCTGGCACTTAGCCCGCTACTGGTGAGAAGACGTCAAGACTAGACTAGGTGCCGACGCGCTTTTTGATTTGCTTTCACAGCTTGACTGGTTATACTATTTGGAGTGTTTATCAAACTATCGCCTTTTTGGTCCGTGGTTCTTCGATCTTTTTCGCCTCCCGCCGATTTCTCTTATGCTGGGACTCGTGAGGCGGAAGCCTCGAGCCCCCGCGAGCGCCTGCGCCTTATCGCCAAGTTTTCACGGCCCGTCCGCACTGGAGCACCCTCCCGACCATGCCTCGCGGGCAGCACAACGCTAACACGGGCTGTGGTCGGTCGTCATGCCACGCCGTGGTTCACTTATAATGGTCGCACGACGTAAGGGAACAATATCGATAACAAAAGCAGACAATAATTAACAGCGTTGTTCTAAACGCACTTCACGGGCCACACATTGTTCCCTTTTTACGCAGGAGAAAAGGAAGGAAAAGGACATAAGCAGGTGACGACGCCTGCGTCCGCTCTCTTGAAGGCTGAGCCGCCCGAGCTCGGGCCGACTCCATCTCGCTTCATCGGGGCAGAAGCGAAGGACCCGCTGGCCACCCCCAAGCAAAGGTGGTGGCCGCGCGTCGCTGCCGGAAGAATCGCCACCAAGAAGAGCCGGTGAAGCGGAGGAGTCGCGGGCATCGCCACGCCCGCTGCTGCCTTCTCCGCCTGCCGGGGTGAGTCCTCGCCGGGTCGTTGCCTCGTGGCAGCACCCCATGCGCGGCCGCCTTCCCAACACCCCACGAGAGGGTGGCGCCGCCATCATACTTGAAGTGCAGGGAGCACCGACGGCGGAGGCCACACGCTACAGCTTAACGCCCGCCACCACCGCCAGAAGAGGTTCCTGCAGCAGAGACCTCCTGAGAAGCCCACGGCCCGGCCAGAGCAGCCATCCGCCTGGAGCCGAGGCCACCAGGCGCCATCCGGGAGCTCACCCAGAGGAAGCGGAGCTGAAGCCGGACGCCGGACGGCTCCTCCGCCTCACCATGAACTCCGCAGCGCCAAAGAAGATGGAGGTGCGGCTCGGGGACGCGCGCCTGTGGCACGCCCGACCATGGCCACCGCCGTCACCATGCCGAGAGCCTCCCCACGATGCTGGGGACCACCGTGGAGGCCACGGGTGCTTGCAAGGGCGACTCACCACGCTTAGGCGGAGGAGAGGAAGATTGACCATGCGGCCCTTCCCTTCTCTCGCGCCGAGAACTTGGTGGAGCCATGGAGAAGAAGGAGAGACAAGAAAGGATAGACTAGAAGGGCGCGCGCCGTTCTGTACTTATTGCTGGCGAAGGCCAACTGTCGGCCTCCACGATCACCGGTAATCACGACCAACTTTGCATGCAGGGACTTGTCGAATCCGGGCGGTTAACGAGTCATCGTGGGGAAGCGGTGCATCCCACGTCCAATCAACCGACACGCGGCGCCCAAGGGCGCAGGCTCTTAGGGCCCGCGACGTCAGACTTGCCCTTTTGCCTCTCGCAGACGCCAAGTTCAGCGCGCAATGTCTGGGCTACCACTGTCTGCTCGGGAATGGGGTCCCCAGACTTGCTCGCCTCGCTGCCTGCGGGCGTGGCTCAAAGGAGGCCCAGACAGCCCATCTTCATCAACACAAGCTCAAGACCTCGCGAGGGGCCAGATTACGGGCGGACGACAAGGAGCTTCTCAGCACAGCCTCGCCAGTGCAGGCTCATGAGGAGGCGGAGAGTTCAAGGTAGGGTACTGCAGGTGCCCATGACGCAAGCCATGACTACCAAGGGCGCCTGGGCAAGCCCGCTGCAGCGCCCCTCCTTTCCTCTTGGTGCAAAGGGAGCAAGCGCAGCGAGGGCATCAAGCAAAGGCATCCGCTTCGGTCCAACAAGACCAAGACCAGCCCCAACGGCTGAAGGGAGTCATCGTGGAGCCCAAGCAAAGGCCATCACCAGAGCCTTTGGCAAAGCGAGGACCAACTTTAGTCAGATAAGTGTACCTGATGTTCCCTTCAAATGGCCAATTGTTGGCGCCTCTTCCTGCTCAATATTTGGGAAGAGGCCCAGGGCCTTCGCCTATAACTAGGAGTAGCCACACTCAGAGTGGGGGGACGGAAGGACGATCGGGTAGGAAGAGAGTGGGCATTTGGAATCCAGAGAGAGATATAGAGACCCGATCCTCAAGCTAGAGCGACGGACAACCCCTAGCAGTTCATCACTACCACCAAGAATGCAGACTCGCGAGGCTGTTCTTCCATGTACTGCTCTCATCAGCCCAAGAGGCAATCCACCACACCACAAACTAGAGTAGGGTATTACACCACAAAGGTGGCCCAACTAGTATAAATCTCGGTCTCTTGTGCTGTTCTTTCTAGTAGTTTAGGTCCCTCGCGGTTCGGGCGAGGTACGAGACGGTGGAGGGTTGATCTCCGCCGCACCCTGCAGTTCAAACTTAAGGGTCTGCCGAACTCAAATCGACATTTAGGGTTTGGTCTTAGGGCTTCAAGGCCAGCGCCGGGGCAGCGCAGGTCTTGACGCTCGAGCGGGAGCGCCGGGCGGCTTATTGCGGGGATTTAACTTGGCTTCGCTGCTTCTGCTGGCGCTCGGGCGGAACGGGTTCCGCTTAAGGGTCGCGCGCTTTGGGGCTGTGGCGCCGTTTGAGGAGGAGGCGGCCGAGGCGCCAAATGTAGGGGTGCGCCGAATCTGCCTTTTCGCTTTCGTTTTTCCCTCGACCACCACAACCATGTTCGACGCTGCCTGCCTGCGCTAAGCGCCGAGCCGCCGCGCCCCATGTCGCCAGACGGCTCCTGCCGGCGGGCGCCCTCGCTGCTCTCGCCACCGCCGCTAACGCTTCCACTGCCCGGCGGGAACGAAAGCAGCAAGCGCCGCCCCACCACCTGGCCCATGAGGCGGACGGCCGCACCGCCACGCTTTCGCCACCCGCTGGTTTCGCCACGCGCTCGCTGCCATGGAGGCCCGAAGGCACTTTATTGCGCTAACGAAGCTCTCGCGCTACCGCCTTCGACGACGTTTATGAAGAATGGCTCAACCGAAGTCGCCGAGCTTATCCAAGGCAGAGGCGATTCGCCGCTGCCCCGCTCTTCGCAGACCGCACCGCTTCGCTGGCGATGAAGTTTCCCGGCGCCAGCCGCCTCCTCTCAAGACGGCGCCTGTTTTAAGGCGCTGCCCTCGGGCGAAACCTGCTCGCCAGCGCCGGGCGCTGGCAAGAGTAGCGCTGCCAAGAAGTTCTCGCCGAAGAAGCCGCCCGAGCGCCCCGCCCAAAGACATCAAGACCCCGCGCTGTTCCCAGCCGCGCGCGCAGGAGGCCCACAAGACCAAGCCTCTATCGCCCGAGGACCTCTGCTGCCACGGCGGGCTGCCACGCCACCTCCGAAGCTACACAGCCGCGGTTCGCCAAGTTCAAGCCGCACCTGCTTCCACGCCACAACGGCACGGCTGACCCTACGGAGTTCCTCCAGTTTCACGAGCCGGGCATCGAGGCTGCCAACGGGATGAAAAGGTCATGGCGAACTGGTTTCCATGGCGCCAAGGACGGGCCCGCACTGCTCCTCGAACCGCCCCTGTGCACGATCTTTCCTCGACGAGATGCGCACTCCGATCATCGCCAACTTCCAAGGTACTTCGCGACCGCCACCCGCCGTAGTTTACATGCGCGAATCAAGCAGCAGCCTGTGGGAAACCCCGCAAAGTACATCCAGCGCTTCAACAACGCGAGCCTCAAGATCCCTGTGGTAACGGGGAGGCCATCATCTCTGCTTTCTCCGACGGGCGGCGCGACGCCAAGATGGAGGAGGAGCTGGCGATGCAAGAAGATCTGCACCTCCCTCGAGCTGTTCAACTTGGCGATTGGCGCGCCAGTGGCTGAGGAGGGGCGCCTCCTCCTCGAGCTGCCCGCCATGGATGCCAAGAGAAGAAGTCCAAGGCCAAGGACGGAAGCTCAAGGGGCTGGCGCTCACGGCGTTTCTAGGAATGGGGGTCCCAGACTTGCTCGCTCATGGCCCGCGGGCGTGGCTCAAAGGAGGCCCAGACAGCCCATCTTCACCAACACAAGCTCAAGACCTCGCGAGGGGCCAGATTGCTGGGCGGATGACTGTGAGCTTCTCGTGCACTGCCTCGCCGGCCTGGCTCATGAGGAGGCGGAGAGTTCAAGGCAGGGTACTCGCGAGGTGCCCATGACGCAAGCCATGATGACCAAGGGCGCCACGGGTGCCAGCTGCAGCAGGCCCTCCTTTCCTCTTTGGTGCAAAGGAGCAAGCGCAGTGAGAGCATCAAGCAAAGGCATCCGCTTCGTGCAACAAGACCAAGACCAGCCCCAACGGCCGGAAGGGAGTCATCGTGGAGCCCAAGCAGGCCATCACCAGAGCCTTTGGCAAAGAGGACCAACTTTAGTCAGATAAGTGTACCCACTGCTCCCCTTCAAATGGCCAATTGTTGGCGCCTCTTCCCGCTAATATTTGGGAAGAGGCCAGGGCCTCCGTCTATATAAGTAGAGCTAGCCACCATAGTAGGAGGAGAGAAGGGATCAAGACGATCAGCATTCAGAGAAGGAGATAAGGACGACCGGAAGGTGGGCATTTGGAATCCAGAGAGAGAGAGAGAGAGAGACTCAATCCTCAAGCTAGAGCGACGGGATACCACTTAGCAGTTCATCGCACCCACCAAGGACAGACCCTCGCGAGGCTGTTCTTCCCTGTACTGTTCTTCATGAGCCCAAGGGGCAAGCCACCACACCACAAACTAGAGTAGGGTATTACACCACAACGGTGGGTCTTAACTAGTATAAATCTCGTGTCTCTTGTGCCGTTTTTTCGAGTAGTTTAGGTCCTCGCGACCGGCGAGGTAGACGGTGGAGGGTTGGATCTCCGCTGCACCCCAGAGTTCAACCTTAAGGGTCTCGCTGAACCCGAATCGACATTTGGCGCGCTGTAGGTGCGCCGAATCTGCCTTCGCCGCCGTTCTTCCCCGACCACCGCAACCATGTCGGACGCCGCCGGGCTCGCTGCCGAGCGCCGAGCCGCCTCGCCCCCACGCCGCCCTGACGGCCTCGCCGGTGGGCGCCCTCGTTGTTCCCCGCCACCGCCGCCAACGCCGCCATCGCCCGGCGGGGAACGAGCAGCAAGCGCCGCCCTAGCACCTGGCCCATGAGGCGGGACGGCCGCACCGCCACGCCTTCGCTCACCTGTCACAACCCCAGATCAGCCCTTGCTTAACTTTGCTTGCTCATCATGTCATCATGTTTAAATTCCTAAGAAACCTGAAATGGGGATTGCCTAAACCCTAGCATTAAAGGAATTCACTAGGTTCAACGAAAATATTCTCAGTGAATCCAAAGGGCTTTCAAAAATGTTCATCTTTTCTGGAAAATGCTGGAAGCGATAACCAGAGGTGTTGCACATTTTTCCATGACATATTTGGTCACTGAATTAAATCTTCTAGTATTTGCAACTGGGTATTTAAATGCTATATATTATTTTAAGTGCTCAATTAATTCTGAATTTAAGTGTGGGCTATTTGGAATAATCCCCACAGAGCCCACAATTATTCGCAGGATTTTTGGAAACGTTTTAGTATTTTTAATAAAGCCCAACATTACAGGAAAATAGAAAAGCAAACTAAATGAAAAGAAGAGAGGGAGAGAAAGGCTGGAGGCCACTTACGTGGCTGGGCCGCCCACCTGGCTCGTGCCTACCACCCTCCTCCTGTTCCATAAGGACGCCGGGCGGTCGACGCGCGCTACCGAAGCCACCTCCTACTTCCCGCTTGCTCCTCACACCGGAGACGCAACGCACCCTCGACTCTCCCTTCGCTTTTGCTCTCTCCCTGGCCTCTAGCCCTCTCCCGAGCAGACTCAACCCGCTGTCGCCACCGACGCCATTCATCAGAGCCACCGTGCCCCTCCGGGCCTCTCTATCTTGCCTAAGAGCTCCACCGCCGGCTGCTACATCCTCAACGAGCCAGCGACCCGAAGCTCTGATCAACGCCATCTCCATCTTCTTCATCGCCGCCACCGACCTCGCCGGGCGTGGATTCGTGAGCTCAAGAACCTCCCGCCTCGCCGCTGACTCGCTGGATTCGCCGTGAGCCCCTCGCTTTTCCCTCTCTCCCTCGTGTTTCGTCTGCGTTTTCTAGCCACATCGGGCTATCGGAGCCGATGGCTCGCCACACCATGTCGCCACTGCTGGCACGGCCTGCAAGCACGCTGGCCCAAGATACCACTAAGCTTCACCGCACCCCACGAGTCCAACGCGCCTAACCGCAGCCCCCCTAGTGCCTCAGAAGGTTTAACTCCAGATCAACCGAGCTCCGCCGGCCATGAGCCCTGCTCCGGCGAGCCCCCGCCCTCGCTGACCTCCCTATGCCCAGGTGGATGCGGTCGAGCTGGCTGCCATTGGTAGTCCCTCGCTTTCCACCGCCTCAGAAGCTTCAAAAATGATCAAAAACCTAATCTATCCATCTGACTGTTTTCATGCATGTTAGAACAAATTATAGCTGCTGTTTAGGACAAATCATATAATGGCATTTAAACCTTCACATATGAAGTTTGAATTTGAACCTAGGGTTCAAACCAACTCCATTTAACATGTTGCTAGTTGCATTAGCTCAAAACACAAAGATATTTCCATGTCATGATCATGCATCATATTGTTGCATTGCATTGATTGTGTTCTTCCTTGTTTGCCGGTATTTGTCCCTCTCAAGAGACGACGCATCGACGATGAGTTCGATGACACCGATGAAGAACTATATTATCTTCAAGTGCTGTGCAAGCAAAACCCCTTGTTCATTCCGACATAATCCACTCTCTAGCTCCCGCTTCTTTTACTGCATTAGGACAACGACGATTTATCTGTTATTTGATGCGTAGCTGAACCCTTTATCCTCTCGTGATGACCTGTCATTCCACAAGAATAGATGAAACCCACTAGCATGAGTAGGAGTTGTTTGAGCCCTCACAGCCTACTCATTCATGCTTGTTTGTCATGCCTGCTACTGCTTAGAGTTGAGTCAGGTCCGATTCATCGGGAATGAATCGAGGTGTGTAAACATGTCCTACTGTTGAGAGCTAAGTGTGTGAACACGACGGTAAAGGTAGCAGTGAGAGGCCATGTAGGAGTACATGGTGGGTTGTCTCATTGCAGCCGCCCTCGTGAACTGAGTTCTGTGTTTGTGATCCATGAAACAGTTACTACCACACATTGGGTTCCGTAACTCGCCCTCTCGCTTATTAATTGCCTCGATCTCTCGCCCAGAGTTGCAACTAGTTTCGTGTTTGTAGGATATGTGTTGGGGGCCGTATGTAGCGCTGACCCTAGGGGTGGGCTATGTTATGTAGATACACCGTGGTCTCGTGTACCGAAAGCGCCTGCTTGGTGTCTCGGGAACCCCGCACACATCGCTTGGGGCCATGAGCGACACCCCGCCGGATCTCCTTGCGGATGGAACCCGAATAGGCGATAAACCTGACTAGAGACTTGTGTGGTTAGTCAGGTCGTGGCCGACTCTCGCCAAAGCTTCCGCTTGAAGGTTGCCGAGATACACGACGGTACATGGTGGTAAGAGGCGAGAGCGCAGGTGAAGAAGTACACCCCTGGAGGGTTAATATGATCTATTCGAATAGTCGTGTCCGCGGTAAAGGACTTGTGGGTTGCCTATATCAGTTCATAGACAAGAGAAAGTGGATACTCTAAAATGCGCAAGATAAGCGTGAGTGCTATGGATGGCGCTCTCGAGGGAGACGGAGCGGGCCATAGTGGTGTATTGATATGGTGAATATGTGGACTCGTAGCGCCACCTCAAAAGAGTTACTTGCAAATGTAGTTCAGATAGCCACCGAGTCAAAGCTGGTTTGCTGCAGTCAAACTCCACCACTCCCTTTGTTGATAATGATGCATATGTAGTTAGTTCTGATGTAAGTCTTGCTGAGTATGTTTGTACTCACGCTTGCTTATTTTATGTTAAGCGAGAGACGCCAGCCTCGCTAGTAGTTCCCTTGACTTCGACGCTTAGCTTGTTACCTCAGCTACGATCTTGTGCCCTCGGCAGATGTGGTAGATAGTCGCTTCTCACTTTTTCATTTATAGTTGTCTCAGATCAGACATGTTAAGCTTCCGCTTGTGTTTGTTGCTTGTATGTTTCAGATGTTGGGTCATGAGACCCATGTTTGTAATATCTCGCCCCTGAGCTTAATGAATAAATACTTGAGTCGAGAGTTATGTTGTGATGCCATGTTGTATTTACACATATCGAGCATATTGTGTGTATGTTTGAAATGCTTGGTATGTGTTGGATCCGACAATCTAGTTGTTTATCCTTGGCAGCCTCTCATATGGGGAAATGTAGTCTAGTGCTTCCCGAGCGATAGTAGTCCGCTACAGCCCGGTTCACCGGAGTCCCGCTAGCCCAAAGACTACTGCTCGACACTTGACGGCCGGCATGTGTTTCATTTCGTTCATGTGTCTGTCCTTCGGGAAATGTCACGCGTGACATCCGAGTCCTGCCTAGCTCGCTACAGCCCGGTTCCCGAGTCCCGTTAGCCTAGTGCTACAGCCCGGATTCACACGCTGATGACCGACATGCTCGATGTGATTCATGTATGCCTGTCCCATGGGTTAGTGCCGCTTTGGGTTCACGACTAGCCATGTCGGCCCGGTTCTTCATCATATGGATGCTAGCGACACTATCATATACGGAGCCAAAAGTCGCAAACGGTCCCGGCCATGGTAAGGCGACACCTGTGGGAATACCGTGTGTGAGGCCGCAAAGTGATATGAGGTGTTACCGCTAGATCGATGTGACTTGGAATCGGGTCCCGACAAGCTGGTATCGAGCCCGATCGCTCAGAGGATTACCAAGCCAAACCGGTCGGGTTGTGTCTAGAAATGCTTTAGTTATGTAAGGAATTGATTGTGGAAGGAACGTAAGACTCTTTTTACTCCTTATACCTCATGGCCTTCTCGATCCGAAGTCATCCTCTTCTCTTCTACGGGATTAAGAACTAGGCTTCTCATCTATCTATTAGGATGACGTGTTACTAATCCCTAGACCTTTAAGATTGTTGGATTTAAGCCCCAGTTCAGTTCCTACTATTTCTGTATGTTAACTGTTGATCTCAGAATCTTGTTATGATGTTGTAGAGTGGTTATGCCACCATTTTGCATGATGTCTCAAATCTTTTTGAGCATTTACAGCCGTTATGCTGCCCGAGTCATCCCAGGTCTCTAAATAGTCTGATGCATTTGAAAATCCTTTCCTTCCGTTCCCGATGTCCTTTTTGGTCAGAATAAGCACACTAATCGGTAAGTTGAGGTACTTTGTTGCCTCCGCGTAGATGTTGGAGCTATAATTATGACCCTAGGTGTTTAGGAAGTCACCTAGTAATTTAGCAATGCTTTTGTATCCCCAGTGTGATGATTCTGGCCATTATTCTTGAAAGCATCCTGTGATGTTATTAGTTAGTAGGCATTCTATTCCTGGGTTCTTGAACCCAAGATTCACCCTACTTCATGTTGTTAGTATTTGCTAGTTCCTTTAGGATATTAGTAACCTTGCGATAGTCCTCGAGGTCCGTGGTATCTCATTCTTCCACATACCATGAACTAGTTATGGCGTAAGTTCCTCTTGAGCCTAAAGATCGCAATCGAGTACTCTTGAAGAGTTCCCCATATATAATTGTGAATTTGCTGTTCTACCCTTTCCGCATGGGCTACTCCTAAGAAATGTTGAACTTTGCTCGACATACTAATCCATGCCTCCACAACTCTAAAAGTTATATGTTCCTTTGAGTTGTCTCTTCAATTGTATTCTCAATTTCGCCTATCGCTTGGTAGTCAGCAGTAGTTGTGCATTCATGTTATCGATGCCTATTACTCATGTGGTCCGCTGCCATTCTGCTCGAATGACTAGGAGAAACAAACTCCAGACCTCATCCATTTCTTGGAGTGGTCAAAGTAGTTGTATTCCGAGATCAAAATGCCAATTCAGCTTTTATTCTGCTCCATCCTCAAGTATTACCCACTTTATGTCGAACGCCATGAGAATTGCACCTTCTTTCTTGATGCAAGGATACTCTCGCCATCATCCTTTCATTTCTCGCTCCCTGTTGTTGTACCCGAACGCCGACAAGTGAATTGTGGTGTGTGAAATCGATACCTCTCGCAACCTCGTTGCTTGGTAGTAAATGGATAATATTCTCATTCTTAGCGTGTTGGTTATTGAATCATCATCCTAAGATTAATCGTGCTACCTAGTCCTTATTTCTGGTGCACTCTTCGATCAATGAGTTAGGATTGTATCAATCCCTCACTCTTTTGATCATATCGTCTTACCCTGAAAAGCAAGATTGTTCTCGAGCCTAGTAATATATCGATGGTTCGTGATATTCTCAATATCTTCTGAAGTATCACCAGTTGTCACCGACCGCTATGTTGAGTTCGTGATCATATTGGTTTTCCTCTAAACCACCCATTCTCCAAGAATCTATGTCGATACCTCGAGCTAGTTGGTTGCTAAACAACAACTTGGAGAGTTGGAAGATAAAAGCTTGTCCGACTTAGTTCATATCTAAGGGATATCTTCTGCGTGTGTATGTGTTGAAGAAACATGATATCTCCATTGATTGGTCCTCGTGATCAGTTGTTGGATCTATTGCCTTGTCAAAACTTTGACTTGAGTATGGGCTATTGTCAAGTCAAATCAGAACCATCGATGTTCGTAATGTTGTCTTACTCGTGGTTGATCCCTCGAGCATACACCATTACATCTTTTGGTATGATCAATGCTATCACCATGTTCACATGATGGTGGAAGTCCAGTGATATGGAAATTCCGATGAGTTGCCATTGAGCCCATAGTGTTGGAAACTTTGTAAGCAATGCCTTCTTGTTCCGTTCATGAAGCTTATGCTTGGATGGAAGAAGTGACTTCTCAATTCATGTGTTTTAGGTGTAAGTTGCCGCCATGAATTTGAGAAAGGTTTGTTTTGCTTCCTTCGAATCATCCCAAGTCACCATGCATTCGCATGCAGGTATTCTACGGTTTGGCAGATTAATTACCTCCACTCCATATGTATTCCTAGCACCCCAAGCCACCGTTGATTTGTTACAGAGAAGAAGTTTCTTCTTAAGATCTAGACTTATGCAAGGACTTCGATGTCCTCGATGATGGTTCCCATCCGAACTCGGGTAGTATTTTTATTATAAGACTACTATGTGGTCATTCTTGTCTTGGAAATCGTGCTCACATGTATGTAGCCGAACCAGCTCATGTTTTGGAGCTTGCTATCGTAGCTCATCTCCTGAGAGTCTCGCAACGTTACCTCGTCGGTTTGTGTTGCAAACTTTCTTCTCCAGACATGTTGTCTAAAATATCCCGTTACCAACCAGATCTGAATCTCAGGCAGATATGATGGTTGGGTCATTCCCAGTATTTGCATTTTGTTTCTAGCTTGCACCGTCTTTGTGCCATTTCACTATGGGCTGCCTTCTTAGTAACTCTTGTTCAGGATCTTCCTCAAAAGTGGCCCTACCATGGATCCCATCCATCCCCGATAATAAGCAAAATCGTCCATTGTGTTGTCTTCAACAAGGTAGTCCACATCATCTATTCTGGTATGAGTATGCCATTCTTTCGAATTCATTCACACGATCGTTTGTGATTGTCTTAGGCTGGTATAAAGAGTTTCAATGATCTAGATATCAAAAGTAATTATTTTTTCCATTTAAGGTAATAACTCTACGAGTCACCTTCCCCAAGGTGCCCCGTTATTGAATCATGGCAATTATTTCCTCGCCACCTTGACACCATCCACCATCTCTCTAAGCGTGGAATTGTTGCCCCCCAAATCAAACCTTGTTGTTTGTTCTTCCATCCCTCTCGATGTGTTTTGTGCCTCAACTCGAGGTGTTTCAACATCTCATTCCACGAGTTGATCTCGAGTGCTCGATCTTCGAGGAGATCGTCTCCTATAGAGTTTCTTTCTGTCGCCATCGTGTTGGATGAAGATCTCAAAAGCAAGGACGTCAAGATCAATTGGAGCAATGAACCAACATCTTTGAGAAGGACAGTTGGATCGTGAAGATCGTGTTAGCTTGTGACCCTCCGACTTCTTACTCACGCCTTGAATCTCGGACGAGATTCTTGTTTAGTGGGGGTGAGCTGTCACAGCCCCAGATCAGCCCTTTCTTAACTTTGCCTGCTCATCATGTCATCATGTTTAAATTCCTAAGAAACCTGAAATGGGGATTGCCTAAACCCTAGCATTAAAGGAATTCACTAGGTTCAACCAAAATATTCTCAGTGAATCCAAAGGGCTTTCAAAAATGTTCATCTTTTCTGGAAAATGCTGGAAGCGATAACCAGAGGTGTTGCACATTTTTCCATGACATATTTGGTGACTGAATTAAATCTTCTAGTATTTGCAATTGGGCATTTAAATGCTATATATTATTTTAAGTGCTCAATTAATTCTGAATTTAAGTGTGGGCTATTAGGAATAATCCCCACAGAGCCCACAATTATTCGCAGGATTTTTTGGAAACGTTTTAGTATTTTTAATAAAGCCCAACATTACAGGAAAATAGAAAAGCAAACTAAATGAAAAGAAGAGAGGGAGAGAAAGGCCAGAGGCCACTTACCCGGCTGAGCCGCCCACCCGGCCCGTGCTGGCCACCTCCTCCTTGCGCCTGAAGGACATCGGCGGTCGACGCGCTCGAGCTCCACCTTCGCTTCCACCTCCTCCCGCCTCCTCGCTGCTCCTCACGACCTCGGAGACGCCACGCACCCTCGACTCTCCTTCGCCTTCGCTCTCCTCGCCTCTAGCCCTCTCCCGAAAGATCTAAACCCGCTGCCGCCACCGACGCTGTTCGGCCAGAGCCACCGTGCCCTCCTGGCCTCTCATCTTGCCCCAGAGCTCCGCCGCCACCGCTACATCCTCAACGAGCCAGCGACCGGAAGCTCTGATCAACGCCATCTCCATCTTCTTCATCGCACACCGGCTCGCCGGCGTGGATTCTCGAGCTCAAGACCTCCCCGCCTCGCCGCTGACTCGCTGGATTCGCCGTGAGCCCTCGCTTTTTTCCCCTCTCCCCTGCGTTTTCCGCGTTTTCTAGCCACTGCGGGCTATCGGAGCCGATTGCTCGCCGCCGCCATGTCGCCACCGCTGCTACGGCCGCCCAAGCACGCGGCCCAAGCTACCACCGAGCTCACCGCACCCCACGAGTCCAACGCGCCTAACCGCAGCCCCTAGTGCCCTCGCAGTGTTTAACCCAGATCAACCGAAGCCCGCCGCCGCGAGCCCCGCCCGCGAAGCCCGCCGCCCCTCGCGACCTCCCCTATGCCCACGTGGATGCGGTCGAGCTGGCTGCCGACAGTAGTCCTCAGCGCTTCCGCCGCCAGAAGCGTGTTCCGCTGGCACCGCACACAGTTTGGTCGCCGCCGCCAACTCGGCGGGCGCCGACGTGGCGCCTTAATTAGTGCTTAACCCCTTCTAATTACCCCCGAGATCGATCAAGGCCCTGTGGCTTAGTCAAAGCTAATCAGCCCAGATTTGACTCGGGTTAACCTCAGTTGTCACCGACGGTGGGCCCCACATGTCGTTTGACCTGGTCAGCCCTCGCCGATGCCTCTCGCGGACGCCACGCCGTCACAAAGAATTGATTTTCTGATTTAAGTTTATTCAGAAATTCCTAAAATGTCCTAAACTTCAAAAATTCATATAAATTCAACCATAATTCAGAATGAAATAATTTATACATGAAAATGATCAAAAGAACCTAATCTATCCATCTGCACTGTTTTCATGCATGTTAGAACAAATTATAGCTGCTGTTTAGGACAAATCATATAATGGCATTAAAACCTTCACATATGAAGTTTGAATTTGAACCTAGGGTTCAAACCAACTCCATTTAACATGTTGCTAGTTGCATTAGCTCAAAACAAAGATATTTCCATGTCATGATCATGCATCATATTGTTGCATTGCATTGATTGTGTTCTTCCTTGTTTGCCGGTATTTGTCCCTCTCAAGAGACGACGCATCGACGATGAGTTCGATGACACCGATGAAGAACTATATTATCTTCAAGTGCTGTGCAAGCAAAACCCCTTGTTCATTCCGACATAATCCACTCTCTCGCCTCCTCGCCTCTTTTACCGCATTAGGACAACAACGATTTATCTCTGTTATTTGTGTGGTAGCTGAACCCTTTATCCTCTCGTGATGACCTGTCATTCCACAAGAATAGATGAAACCCACTAGCACGAGTAGGAGTTGTTTGAGCCTCAGCAGCCTACTCATTCATGCTTGTTTGTCATGCCTGCTACGCTTAGAGTTGAATCAGGTCCGATTCATCGGGAATGAATCGGAGGTGTGTAAACATGTCCCATCGTTGAGAGCTAAGTGTGTGAACACGATTTGGTAAAGGTAGCGGTGAGAGGCCATGTAGGAGTACATGGTGGGTTGTCTCATTGCAGCCGCCCTCGTGAACTGAGTTCTGTGTTTGTGATCCATGAAACAGCCACTACCACACGCTGGGTTCCGTAACTCGCCCCTCTCGGCTTATTAATCGCCGATCGATTCGCCTGTGAGTTGCAACTAGTTTTCGTGTTTGTAGGATATGTGTTGGGGTCATGCAGAAGGCTGACCCTAGGGGTGGGCTATGTTAGTAGATACACCGTGGCCGGGGTACCCAGCTGCGTTTGGTGTCTCGGGAACCCCGCACACATCGCTTGGGGCCTTGAGCGACACCCCGCCGGATCTCTGGCGCATGGAACCCGAATAGGCGATAAACCCGACTAGAGACTTGTGTGGTTAGTCGTCGTGGCCGACTTTCGCCAAGCTTCCGCTGAAGGTTGCCGAGATACACGACGGTACATGGTGGTAAGAGGCGAGCGCAGGTGAAGAAGTACACCGCAGGTTATTATGATCTATTCAATAGCCGTGTCCGCAGTAAAGGACTTGTGGGTTGCCTATATCAGTTCATAGACAAGAGAAAGTGGATACTCTAAAATGCGCAAGATAAGCGTGAGTGCTATGGACGGCGCTTCGTAGGGAGACGGAGCGGCCATAATGGTGTATTGATATGGTGAATATGTGGACTCGCAGCGCCACCTCAAAAGAGTTACTTGGAGTCGAGTTCAGATAGCCACCGAGTCAAAGCTGGTTTGTCATTGCCAAACTCCACCACCCCTTTGTTGATAATGATGCATATGTACTTAGTTCTGATGTAAGTCTTGCTCAGTACGTTTGTACTCACGTTTGCTTATTTTATGTTTGGACTTCGACGTTTAGCTTGTTACCTCAGCTACGATCTTGTGCCCTCGGCAGGATGTGGTAGATAGTCAGGCTTCTCAGCCTTTTTCATTTATAGTTGTCTATACTCAGACATGTTAAGCTTCCGCTTGTGTTTGTTGCTTGTATGCTGTGTATGTTGTGTCAGGACCCCGATTCCAAGTCACATCGACCTAGCTGGTAACACCTCATATCACTTTGCGGCCTCACGCACGGTATCCCCACGGGTGTCGCCTTACCATGGCCCGGGACCGCTTATGCCTTTTGGCTCACGATATGACAAAGGTCGCTAGCATCCACATGACAAAGAACCCGGCCGACATGGCTAGTCGTGAACCCAAAGCGCACTAACCTATGGGGACAGTATACATGAAACACTTCGAGCATGTCGGTCATCAACGATGAACTTGGCTGTAGCACTGGCTAACAGACTCCGTATTCCGGCTGTAGCAGGCTAGGCAGACTCCAAGTACCACCGCTGCGGACATTTCAAGGGATGTATATAGGAACTAAATGAATCACATGCCGCCAGCCAAGTGTCCAAGCAGAGTGCTGGGCTAGCAGGACTCGTGAACCGGTCAGAAGCGGACTACTATCGCCGTGGCACGAGACTACATTTCCCATATGAGAGGCTGCCAAGGATAAACAACTAGATTGTCGGATCCCACTCATACCAAGCATTTCAATCATACACGCAATATGCCGATATGAGTAAATACAACAAGGCATCACAACAAAACTCTACAACTCAAGTACTTTATTTAAGAGGCTCCGAGGAGCCATACATAACACAACATATATGTAGGGGTCACATGACCCAACACTCAAGTCATACAATCATACAAGCACATGCGGAAGCAAAGTAGTCTGAGTACGACTCTAGAAAGAAAGAAAGCTTGTTGGAGCCTTTCTATCTACAATGGCCCTTCACAGTCTTAGATCGCCACCGGGTGGCTAGCTTACTCGTCAAGTCAACATCTACATAGAATCCGCTTGAGGGGTAGTATAGTCCTCAAAAATATTGATTACAAACATGAGTACAAAAGTACTCAAAGAAGTCTTACCACGTAATCCTATCATACATGCACATTCTCAAGAAGGAGGTGGAGTTAATTGCAGCAAGCCAGCTTTGACTCTTGGCTGCTTATCCCACGTGTCACACTTTGTAAAGCATTTTGTCGCATACCAGTCCACTATTCACCATCACAATACTCCACCGTGGATCCTCTCTCGTCATCCCCGAGAGGGCCATCCACGATACTCACACTTATCTTGAGGCTTTAGTAGTATCCATTTACTTGTCTATGAACCGATATAGGTAACCCAGAAGTCCTTCTCCGTGGACACGGCTATTCAATAGATCATATTTAACCCCGCAGGGTATACTTCTTCAAACACGCTCATCGCTTATCGTCGCACACGACATGTACTGCAACCTTCAAGCGGAAGCCCAACGTGGGTGTCGGCCACAGCCTACCTAAACACTCAAGTCCCTAGTCCAGTTATCGCCTATTCGGTTCCATCCGCAGGAGTCCGCCGAGGTTTCCATACAGCCCCGAACGATGTGTGCAGGTTCCCGAGATACCAAACGGCACTGCAGTACACCGGGCCACGGTGCTCACCGCAACACAACCCACCCCTAAGGTCAGCGCTATGCGGCCCCAAAGATGCTACAAACACCGTAAACTACTTGCAACTCCCTGACTATGAACAGGGTGGTTAAGAAGCCGAGAGGGTCAATTATGATCCCAATGTGGTAGTAGCTGGTTCATGGATCACAAACTCAGATCTCAGCTTCTAAGTTCGGCTTCAATGAAACAACCCACCATGTACTCCTACATGGCCTCTCATCGATACCTTTACCAAATCGTGTTCAACACTTACACTCTCGAACCAACACCACCTTTCACTCCAGCTCATCATCCCGATGAGCCGACCTGACACAACTCTAAGCATAGCAAGCATAGCATGGTAGGAATCACAAACATGGCTCAATCAACTCCTACACATACTAGTGGGTTTCATCTAGTTATCGTGGCAATGACAGTCATGCAAAGGAAGTGGGTTCAACTACCGCAGCACACAACAGTTGAATCGCGTTGTCTTAATGCAAGAAATGAGAGCGAAGCGAGAACATGGGTTTGTATCGAATGATCAATGAATTGCTTGCCCGATGGAACTGGGTAGAGAACTCGCCTTCGTGGGTAATCGAGGTTATCTTCGGGCAGAACCTATCATGAAAACACACCAAAATAAACATACAACCAATATGCAACAATATGATGCATGCTATGACATGGCAAGATGAATGTGTGTTGGCCTAATGCAAGTTGAAGGGATAGGATGATCTCATTTGAACCAAAGGTTCAAATGATAGATCATGTGAGTTAGTCCTAATGGTGCAAAATCTTAATTTGGTTATTCAGCATAGTTAACTTGTTTGAACATGCATGAAACCTGTACCAATGGATAGAGTGTATTTTTCTGATAAATTTTCATATATAAATCTTTGTATTTGGAGTTATAGAATAAAAGTTATAAGCATTTGAAATTTGAATTATATTCTGGATTTTATTATATAAAATAATTCCAGAATTTGAATTAATGCGCCAAGATGAGGTCAAGATGACGTCAGGGGTCAACGGGTCGCCCAGTCAAACTGACCAGGGGACCCGATGTCGTGGTTAATCTAAACTAATTTAATTAATTAGAACTAATCCTAATTAGTTTAACCGAGGGGGTCCACTGCCATTGACCCAGAGGGTCAACAGGCCCACGGACGGGTCAACTCACCGGGCTCAGTCACGGGCGAGGCCAGACGCGGGCGAGCAAGTGCTTTTGCACTTTCCGGCCCCAAATGGAGCGCGGGAGCACCCACGTGATGCCGGAGGTGAGCCGCAAGTTAGTGGTGGAGTCGGTAGGGTTAGGGGTGGCTGAATGGGCGCTGGCGACGAGTCGGGCGGCGACGGGCTCGCCACCGACGGGTTTGGGTTAGAGGTTCAAGCAGGCGCGAAGTGCACGGTTAGCCCGTGGGGGCATGGTGAGTGCGATGGGCGAGTGGTGTGGCCATTTGGTGACCGGAGGCTCGCCGGCGACGAGTCCCATGGGCGGTGGGTTCAGTGAACATCGAGCGCCGCTGTGGTGCAAGAAGAAGAGAACGGAGAGGATGGGGAGTAGCTAGGCTCACGGTGAACTCGTGGAGGACTTCGCTGGGTCGGGGCGGATCGATGCGGCGGCGGCGACGATGGGGATCTCCGCGCCTTGAGCTCGGGCGAGGTCGGGTAGTGGCCTCGGGTGTTTTGGAGCGAGGGAACTAGCTAGCTAGGGGTAACGGGTGCGCGGAGCTGCCGACATGACGGGAGGAGTATGAGCGGCGGGAGCACGGCGCCGACGGTGGCGTGTCGGCGATGGCGCCGCCAGGTCGGGGCGAGCGAGAGAGAGAGGGTGGGGGAAGGTGAGGTGTCCGGAGGTCGGGTGACGACGCTGGGTCGCCCAGCGGCGAGGCGGCGAGGGATGAGGCAGGCGGCGGCCAGCTGCGTGGCGGCTTGCGGCCGCCGGGCCGGCATTAAGTTGCCTGTCAAGTCGAGCCAAGCAGCCATACAGCGCGGCCTGGGCTGGGCTAGGGGCTGCTTGCCAGGGCATGTGTAGGTTTTTTCTATTTTTAGTCTTTTTCTATTTCTGCAACTCTGTTTAGGGTTTTTAAAATACCAAAACTATTTCAAAAATTACCAAATGCTCCTGGTCAATTGTTGAATATTCCCAACATGAAACATTTTAGTTTGACAATTTTGAACACCTAAAATATTTTCCATAATTTAAAATGCCCATTTCAAAAACTTGTGATTTAAATCTAGAACCCTTAGGTGACCTAGAAAATGTTCCACCTTCTTTGACATGGATCCTGAACCCAAACAAAGAGGATGAGCATTTTGAAGGGCATTTTGATTCATTGAAATAAATTTTAGTAAACCCTAGTTATTTCAAAGGGGGGTGTTCGGGTTTCGCCTTCCCCATTTCAAATTCAGATGAAATTTAAACATGATGCACACCCTAATGCATGGTCTATCCGGGATGTGACAACTCACCCCACTCAAAAGAATCTCGCCCCAGATTTAGGATCTGCTATAAAAGGTGGGTACTCAAGTCAAGACGATCCTCCCTTTCCCAAGTTGCTTCTTGCTCGGAATGGTTTGACCATTGAACCTTTAGAAACTTGATATTCCGACGCCGAGTGGTACGCCGGTTTGATC
Organism: Aegilops longissima; assembly: GCA_021605205.1. Lineage (NCBI taxonomy): Eukaryota > Viridiplantae > Streptophyta > Magnoliopsida > Poales > Poaceae > Aegilops > Aegilops longissima. Next base: position 338,339,992 of record CM038679.1, read on the forward strand.
GAGGATACGAACGGGTACTCGATAGGTGAGGTTATCTTGGAGATCAAGCTGCTTGTGGTCCACTCCACGGATAGGATCCGAGAAGCAACGCCGAGTTGGGAAACGTGGAAGACATCATGGACCTGGAAAGATGCGGAGGTAGTTCCAATTGGTAGGCAACTTCCCTCGCTTGGCAAGGATGCGAAGGGTCCAATGTAACGAGGAGCCAACTTGCCCTTGATTCCAATCGATGGGTTCCTTTAAAGGGGAAACCCGGAGGTAAGCCTTCGCCAATTTCATAAGCCATAGGCTTATGTTTGCGGTCATATTGGCTCTTCCGACGAGATTGGGCTGTTTCCAAATTCTCACGAACAACGCGAACCTGCTCCTCTCGCTTCCTCGAATCATATCCGCCAAAGAGCTGTCTCCCGGTTTCACCGCTTAAGAGGCGCTCACATTTTCGCCCATAAAGAACTTCGAAAGGGCTTTGCCCTGATCGCTTGATAACTGTTGTTAAGTTTAACTCGCTAATGGAAGGCATTTCTCCCAATTCATGCCGAAAGAGATGATGAAGCTCAAGCATATCCTCTAAGATTTGATTGACTCGCTCTACTTGACCACTTGATTGGGGATGGAAGGCGGTGCTAAAGGAGAGACGAAGTTCTATAGCGCTTTTGGAAACTTTCCCAAAATCGAGAGGTGAAGAGACTACCACGGTCTGAGTTAATTTCAATGGAACACCATGAAGAGATACTATTCGAGAGATGTACAATTCAGCTAGTCTGGCTAGCGTTATACTCTCACTAACAGGTAGGAAGTGGGCTACTTTGGAAAGACGATCAACAACAACGAAGATAGCGTTATTCCTCTCTTGGTCCTGGGAAACCCGTAATGAAATCCATACCGATTTTATCCCATTTCCATTCAGGAATTTCCAAAGGTTGAAGGGTACCAAGAGGCCGCTGATGCTCGCTTGACTCGATTTACGACGCCGCAGCTTAGCGATGTATTGAGCGATTTTCTCTTCATCCTAGTCCACCAAAACTCTCCGCGAGATCTTGATACATTTTAGTACTGCCAGATGAATAGTGAGAGGAGAGTCATGAGCTTCCTTATGATCGCTGTCGAGTTGTTGTTTCTGGGAACCACCAAAGTGTTCTCGAAGAAGACAACACTGTTCATCTATGGAGAAACATTTAGCAGTCCGCTAGCAATGTTCTCTTGATCCGAGATATCCTCTATCATACCGCCGAGCAGCTATGATTCGATCCGTGAGGTCAGGTTTCGCCACTGTGGTGGAAAGGAACTCGAGGAACAATGTGAAGATTAAGCTTACGTAAATTCCTCGTGGAGAATTGGTTGACCTTGTTGTAACATCAAGTTGTTACAAGAAGATTTACGACTTAGTGCGCCAGCCATGACATTGGCCTTGCTCGGGTGTAAGATATTCCTAAGTCGAAATCTGTATCAACTCGACCCAACGCCTTTGCCTCGAGATTCAAACCGTTGGGTGAAGATATATTTCAGACTTTGGTGATCTGTAGATTTCGCAACGATTACCTGTAAGGTAATGTCGCCAGGTTTTGAGTGCATGAACCATCGCCGCAAGCTCTAGATCGTGTGGGATAGTTATCTCATGTGGACGAATCGTCGAGAAGCGAGGCAATCACATGACGATCTTGCATGAGTATGCAACCTAGTCCTTGTCGCGAGGCGCCGCAATAGATAATAAAGTCCTTAGAGAAATCTGGTGGAACAAGTACGGAGCAGATGTCAGCGCCTTTTCAGCCTCAAAGCTGATCTCGTGACCGTATGCGCCCATTCAACTTCTTATCTTTCTTGAGGAGTTCGTTAGAGGTTTAGCAACTTTAGAGAAATTTCGAGCGGCGGCAATAGCTCGCTAAACCGAGGAAACTCCGAACTTGCTTGACCGATTCAGTGGAGTCCAATAAGGACAGCTTGAACTCGCCGATTGACAGCAATACCCTTACCGAGATTACATGTCCTAGATAGGTCACTTCGCAACCAGAATTCACATTTAGAGAATTTGGCATAAAGGCGGTGCTCTCAAGTTTCATCAATACCAGCCTTAGATGTTCGCATGTTCTTCCTCATTCTTGGAGTAGATGAGTATATCATCGAGGTATACCACGACAAATTTATCCAAATACTCCATGAAGATCGAGTTCATTAACCGAGAGAAAGTGGTCGAGCATTGGTTAATCCGAAGGACATGATGGTGTACTCAGATTGGCCATAACGAGTGACAAAGGCCGCCTTTGGGGATGTCCTCGTTTGATTTTGATTTGATGGTAGCCCAACCTCAAATCCATCTTGAAAAGACCGAGGATCCGCGAGCTGATCATACAGATCGTTGATCCCGGGAGCGGATACTTGTTCTTGATAGTGACCAAATTGACATGTGTCGGTAATCTACAACCATCCGATCCGCATTCATCCTTCTTCTTGACGAAGAGGACGGGCAAGCCCATGGAGATGAACTAGGACGGATGAAACCCTTTTGCAAGGACTCATCGAGTTGTTTCTAAGTTCAGCTAGTTCTAGGGTGCCATCTTATAAGGTCTTCTAGAGATTGGGACGGTTCCGGAATAAGATCTATCATTTAACTCGACATCCCCGCTGTGGAACACCGCAGTTCTTCCGAAAGACATCCGGGAAATCACGGACTACCGGAATATCTTCGAGATCCGAAGAGGGTTGGCATTTATGAGTAAAGTCGGCGCTTAGACACTCGGGTTAACACATTCACCGCTTTTGCCCAAGGATGGGTAAGTTGAACAGTTCTAGTAGAGCAATCAATCTTAGCATAATGGGTGACATCCACCCATACCCAAGATGATGTTTATGTCCGAGGACTTAAGAGCTATTAGAGATGCGAGAAAGACTAACTGGTCGACAAGAATTTCATTCCCATGACTTACTCTAGAGGTTTGCCATCTAGAACCAGGAGTTTGAATTTCCATGGAGGTAGGCATGTCGCAGAATGTGGTGTTGTGCAATCGAGCATAGCTCTTAAATAAATGAATGAGATGCTCCAAAGATCAAAGAACAGCTTGCCGGATGGCAATTAACAAGAAGCGCATCGAGGACGACGTTGGGATCCTCATAGGTTTCTTCACAGAGACATAGTTGACATGGCCACGAGCGGTGGCAACCGGCTTGGCATAGGGAACCTTTCTCGCTGGCTTGCCGCGCCAGCAGACTTTCCAGCTTGATTGGGGTTGTTCTGGGACACTCTCAATATAGTGGCCCGCCTCTCCACATTTGAAGCAAGTGATCACATTTGGCCGTAAATACATTAGCGCTGGACCTCCATATGTCTTGGGTGGAAATACGGTTGATTGGGGCGAGGCGTCAAGGATGGCCTCGGGTGTACTGGTGGTAGAGCCAGATTTGGAACCCAAACCCGCGCTCGGGAACCAGAGCCGGATGATGATCCGTAATCACGGATGTTAGCGTGAAGCCTCAAATCAGCCTCCGCCTCGGCCGCCGATAGCCTTATTGACTAGCTTCGAGAAAGAGGTACATTCATGCAGACGGAGATCTCGGCGTAGTTCGGCTAAGTCCTTACGGAACCTCGCCGCTTAGCATCGGTAGAAACTTCTTCGAGCATAACGTTAACCTCCCGAATCCAGGGCAGTAGGCATCCACCGTCACCGCCTTTGGGTGAAACTGCAGAATTCTCACGCTTATGTCCATAAGTCCTTCGAATATGGTGCTCATGAAGGCGGCATCAATTCATCCTGTTGTAACTTGTCCAGCCGGACGATAGCCTCATAGTTTTCCCACCGAGACCGGCAGGCCTTCCAGATGATAGGCGCAAAGATAACTTTGTCGCCTCAGCCACATTGGCGAACGCAGCTTGTGGTGGATATCATGGAGCTAATCATCGGCGCCGAGTGGCTCGACGGAGCATTTGAATTTTGAGGATATAGCTTGACGAAGTCATTGAGTGAAACCCCATCGCTTTCTTGGCGCGGCTGTGTTTTGTTCAATCCGCCCAATAAGCGGTTAGTTTCAGGCTTATTATGCTCGCTTCAAAGATCACCTCAGCCAAAGATGGCGGTTATGCAGATTCACATTTCGGCTGCATCGCCTCTCCTCGCCTCGAACAGCAGGAGAATTTCGAGTGTTGACCATCCCGAAGACAAAACAAAGGTTTAAACCAGGATGGCAGAGTTTAACAAGGAAGTGCGGAAGGTAATGGACAGTATGGAATGCAAAGATGTTCATCCGTATGACATGGTAATATAAACTGCCATATATATATATACCAACGGTCATACACACCATTCATAGTTTAGTCAAGCTTCAACGGAGTACAACTATAAGGAAAGGCGCTACATCTCATCGAAGCATTCCAACTCTTATACATTATTTTTCTACACTTCCGAATGATACACACTAAGTCGATTCCACGAGTCACGCAGACGGTGGAAACACAACTGGTACCATACAAGGAATACTACTACTATCTCAGCAGCTCCATAGTAGTCCTCATAGAAGTCACCACCCAAACCTGAAGTGGAACATGATCGTCCGAAATGCATAATCCTGTGGGGTCTGTGGGACCATAAGGACTGGATGTGGCCGTGGACCAACAAACGGTGGCGTAAGAGGCCCACGGGAGGGGTGATGCCTCCAACCTCACGCCACTCCATGAAGTCCGCAAACTCGCCGCACAGGTACAAATCTCTCATGTCCATACATCCGCTTGCACGGCAGTGCAAACCTAGTCGAGTAGCCCAATGGTCCGAACGGGCATTATATAGCCCATACGCAAGGCCCGGTTTCACGGGTCCTTGTCCTCCAAAGAACTCAAGAGTAGTGCTAAGGAGTGAGTCCTCATGGGATGCATCACCGCATAAGCCTCAAGGTAGCCATGCGCCCTGTGAAGGGATGCCGCATATAGCGGAAGTCGTGTTGCTCAAAGAAGGCAGTCCTGCTCGAATAATAGTCATCATGGAATAGGCTGCATCTTGTATGATATTCCAATAGTGATTCCGAGCCCATAAGAACAAAGTGAAGTGGCTCAAGAGTTCGGATAGGATGGATAGATCCGACCCGCATAAATATTGGCTTTGATTGAAATCCTCGAACTGCTCCTCGACGGTATATTCAGGATACCATCGATAACCAGCCTCAATCATCACCCTAACCAACATGGCTGCAGTGACCGCATACATCAATGCAATGGGTCAGCTAACCACTTGGTTCGGGAACGGTGGCCATCCAAAGCACAGCCATAATGCAAAGGCATTAGAATTCTAGGGAAATTCGGGCAGCATAACATCTCAGAAATGCTCAAATCAAATTTGAGACATTCAAAATCAGATTTGCAAAACCACTCAACAACATCATATCAAGGTTCTCGTTCAAGTAATAGCATACTAAAATTTAGTAGCACCGAATCGAGGATGTAACCACAATCCTATAAGGTACTACGGATTAGTAACACGTGAACCCGATAGAGAAAAGAGAGCCTAGTCCTAAACCCACGCTGAATGAGAAGAGGATGACTCAGATCGAGGGCATAAGGTAAAGGAGTAAAAAGAGCCTTACGCTCCTCCCACAATCAATTCCCTACATATAACTAAAGCATTTCTAGACTCAACTTCACCAGTTTGGCTTAGCGGACCCACAGCAGCCCTGCTCGATGCCAACGCTGTCAGACCCCGATTCCAAGTCACATCGACCTAGCTGGTAACACCTCATATCACTTTGCGCCTCACGCACGGTATCCCCACGGTGTCGCTTACCATGGCCCGGACCGCTTATGCCTTTTGGCTCACGATATGACAAAGTGTCGCTAGCATCCACATGACAAAGAACCCGGCCGACATGGCTAGTCGTGAACCCAAAGCGGCACTAACCTATGGGGACACATACATGAAACACTTCGAGCATGTCGGTCATCAACGTATGAACTTGGGCTGTAGCACTGGCTAACAGACTCGTATTCGGCTGTAGCAAAGCTAGGCAGACTCCAAGTATCACCGCTGACATTTCAAGGGATGTATATAGGAACGAAATGAATCACATGCCGCCACCAAGTGTCCAAGCAAGAGTGTCTAGCAGGACTCCGTGAACCGGTCAGAAGCGGACTACTATCGCCGTAGCACGAGACTACATTTCCCCATATGAGAGGCTGCCAAGGATAAACAACTAGATTGTCGGATCCCACTCATACCAAGCATTTCAATCATACACGCAATATGCCGATATGAGTAAATACAACAAGGCATCACAACAAAACTCTACAACTCAAGTACTTTATTTAAGAGGCCCGAGGAGCCATACATAACACAACATATGTAGGGGTCACATGACCCAACACTCAAGTCATACAATCATACAAGCACATGCGAAGCAAAGTAGTCCGAGTATGCACTCTAGAAAGAAAGAAAGCTTGTTGGAGCCTTTCTATCTACAATGGCCCTTCACAAGTCTTAGATCGCCACCGGGTGGCTAGCTTACTCGTCAAGTCAACATCTACATAGAACTGGCTTGAGGGGTAGTATAGTCCTCTCAAAAATATTGATTACAAACATGAGTACAAAAGTACTCAGCAAGTCTTACCACGTAATCCTATCATACATGCACATTCTCAAGAAGGAGGTGGAGTTAATTGCAGCAAGCCAGCTTTGACTCTTGGCTAAGCTATCCCACGTGACACACTTTGTAAAGCATTTTGTCGCATAACGAGTCCACTATTCACCATCACAATACTCCACTGTGGATCCTCTCTCGTCATCCCCGAGAGGGCCATCCACTATACTCACACTTATCTTGAGGCTTTTAGTAGTATCCATTTACTTGTCTATGAACTGATATAGGTAACCCAGAAGTCCTTCTCCGTGGACACGGCTATTCAATAGATCATATTTAACCCCGCAGGGTATACTTCTTCACACACGCTCATCACTTATCGCTGCATACACGACATGTACTGCAACCTTCAAGCGAAGCCCAACGGGTGTCGGCCACAGCCTACCTAAACACTCAAGTCCCTAGTCCAAGTTATCGCCTATTCGGTTCCATCCGCAGGAGTCCGCCGAGGTTTCCCATACAGCCCTCGAACGATGTGTGTGGTTCCCGAGATACCAAACGGCACTGCACACGGGCCACGGTGCCACCGCAACACAACCCACCCCTAAGGTCAGCGCTATGCATGCCCCAAAGATGCTACAAACACCGTAAACTACTTGCAACTCCCTGACTATGAACAGGGTGGTTAAGAAGTTTAGAGGGTCAATTAGGATCCCAATGTGTGGTAGTAGCTGGTTCATGGATCACAAACACAGATCTCAGCCTAAGTTCGCTTCAATGAAACAACCCACCATGTACTCCTACATGGCCTCTCATCGATACCTTTACCAAATCGTGTTCAACACTTACACTCTCGAACCAACACCACCTTTCACTCCAGCTCATCATCCCGATGAGGCAGACTGACACAACTCTAAGCATAGCAAGCATAGCATGGTAGGAATCACAAACATGGCTCAATCAACTCCTACACATACTAGTGGGTTTCATCTAGTTACCGTGGCAATGACAGTCATGCAAAGGAAGTGGGTTCAACTACCGCAGCACACAACAGTTGAATCGCGTTGTCTTAATGCAGAAATGAGAGCGAAGCGAGAACATGGGTTTGTATCGAATGATCAATGAATTGCTTGCCCGATGGAACTGGGTAGAGAACTGCCTTCGTGGGTAATCGAGGTTATCTTCTGGGGCGTAACCTATCATGAAAACACACCAAAATAAACATACAACCAATATGCAACAATATGATGCATGCTATGACATGGCAAGATGAATGTGTTGGCCTAATGCAAGTTGAAGGGATAGGATGATCTCATTTGAACCAAAGGTTCAAATGATAGATCATGTGAGTTAGTCCTAATGGTGCAAAATCTTAATTTGGTTATTCAGCATAGTTAACTTGTTTTAACATGCATGAAACCTGTACCAATGGATAGAGTGTATTTTTCTGATAAATTTTCATATATAAATCTTTGTATTTGGAGTTATAGAATAAAAGTTATAAGCATTTGAATTTGAATTATATTCTGGATTTTATTATATAAAATAATTCCAGAATTTGAATTAATGCGCCAAGATGAGGTCAAGATGACGTCAGGGGTCAACGGGTCGCCCAGTCAAACTGACCAGTGGGACCCGCATGTCGTGGTTAATCTAAACTAATTTAATTAATTAGAACTAATCCTAATTAGTTTAACCGAGGGGGTCCACTGCCATTGACCCAGAGGGTCAACAGGCCCACTTGACGGGTCAACTCACCGCGCCTAGCCGCCGGCGAGGCAGACGCAAGCGGAGCAAGTGCTTTTGCACTTTCCGGCCCCAAATGGAGCGCTGGGAGCACCCACGTGATGCCGAGGTGAGCCATGTTAGTGGTGGAGTCAGTAGGGTTAGGGGTGGCCGGAATGGGCGCGGGCGACGAAGCCGGGCGGCGACCGGGCTCGCCACCGACGGGTTTGGGTTAGAGGGCTCCGGCGAGGCGCGGAAGTGCACGGTTAGGCCCCTGGGGGCATGGTGAGTGCGATGGGCGAGTGGTGTGGCCATTTGGTGACCGGAGGCTCGCTGCGACGAGTCCCGCAAGGCGTGGGTTCAGTGAACATCGAGCGCCATTGTGGTGCAAGAAGAAGAGAACGGAGAGGACAGGGAGAAGCTAGGCTCACGGTGAACCTGTGGAGGACTTCGCCGGGTCGGGCGGACTGATGCGCGGCGGCGACGATGGGGATCTCCGCGGCCTTGAGCTCTCAAGCGCAGGTCGGGTAGTGGCCTCGGGTGTTTTGGAGCGAGGGAACTAGCTAGCTAGGGGTAACGGGTGCGCGGAGCTGCGACATGACGGGAGGAGTATGAGCGGCGGGAGCACGGCCGACGGTGGCGTGTCGATGGCGGCGCCGCCAGTGTCGGGGCGAGCGAGAGAGAGGCAGGGGGAAGTGAGGTGTCCGGAGGTCGGGTGACGACGCTGGGTCGCCCAGCGGCGAGGCGGCGAGGGATGAGGCAGGGCGGCGGCCAGCTGCTGGCGTGGCGCTGCTCAAGGCCGCCGGCCAAGATTGAAGTTGCTCGCTCAAGCCGAGCCAAGCAGCTCATGCTGCCGGGCTGGGCTGGGTAGGTGGGCCAGCCATGCATGTGTAGGTTTTTTCTATTTTTAGTCTTTTTCTATTTCTGCAACTCTGTTTAGGGTTTTAAAAATACCAAAACTATTTCAAAATTACCAAAATGCTCCTGGTCACTTGTTGAATATTCCCAACATGAAACATTTTAGTTTGACAATTTTTGAACACCTAAAATATTTTCCATAATTTAAAATGCCCATTTCAAAACTTGTGATTTAAATCTAGAACCCTTAGGTGACCTAGAAAATGTTCCACCTTCTTTGACATGGATCCTGAACCCAAACAAAGAGGATGAGCATTTTGAAGGGCATTTCGGATTCATTGAAATAAATTTTAGTAAACCCTAGTTATTTCAAAGGGGGGGGGGTGTTCTGGGGTTTCCTGCCTTCCCCATTTCAAATTCAGATGAAATTTAAACATGATGCACACCCTAATGCATGGTCTATCTGGGATGTGACATGTTGGGTCATGAGACCCATGTTTGTAATATCTCGCTCCTCGGAGCTTAATGAATAAATACTTGAGTCGTAGAGTTATGTTGTGATGCCATGTTGTATTTACACATATCGAGCATATTGTGTGTATGTTTGAAATGCTTGGTATGTGTGGGATCCGACAATCTAGTTGTTTATCCTTGGCAGCCTCTCATATGGGGAAATGTAGTCTAGTGCTTCCTCGAGCTGATAGTAGTCCGCTACAGCATTTGTTCACCGGAGTCCTCGCTAGCCCAAAGACTATCGCCTCGACACTTGACTGGGCCGGCATGTGTTTCATTTCGCTCTCGTGTTCGTCTCTTCGGGAAATGTCACGCAGTGACATCCGAGTCCCGCCAGCTTTCTACAGCCCGGTTCCCAGAGTCTCCGTTAAAGGTTACAGCCCGATTCACACGCTTCTAATCGACATGCTCGATGTGATTCATGTATGCTCGTCCCCATGGGTTAGTGCCGCTTGGTTCACGATCAGCCATGTCGGCCCGGTTCTCTCGTCATATGGATGCTAGCGACACTATCATATACGTGAGCCAAAGGCGCAAACGGTCCCGCCCATGGTAAGGCGACACCTGGGAATACCGTTGCGAGGCCGCAGCGCGATATGAGGTGTTACCGCTAGATCGATGTGACTTGGAATCGGGTCCCGACATCACCCCCGCTGGTTCTTTCATCACGCTAGCGCTTCGCTGCCATGGAGGCCCGAAGTTGCACTCATCGCGCCAACGAGCTCTCGCTTACCGCTTCTGGCCGACGACGCCCACGAAGAATGGCTCGACCGAGTCACCGAGCTCGTCTCAGGTTGCAGAGGCGCACCGCCGTCTGGCCTTGCTGCACCGCACTCGCTTCGCTGGGCGATGAAGCTCCCTGCGCCTCGCCCGCCTCTCAAGACGGCGCCTTGCCCCTAAGGCTGCAAGGTCCTCGGCGGAACCTGCTCCGCCAGCGCCGGGCGCTGCAAGAGCAGAGCTGCCAAGAAGTTCTCGCCGCAAGAAGCTGCCCGAGCGCCCCTCGCCCAAAGACGCCAAGACACCGTGGTTGCCCCCAGCCAAGCGCGCAGGAGGCCCACAAGACCAAGCTCTTTGCCGTCCGAGGCCCCCGCGCCACGCGGGCTGCCGCGCTTTCACCTCCAAGCGCGCAGCGTTGCATGGCCCGCCAAGTTCAAGTCGGACCTGCCTCCTCGCTATGACGGCACCGCTGACCCTACGGAGTTCCCCCAGCTTTCACGAAGCCAGGCATCAGGCTGCCAACGGGATGAAAAGGTCATGGCGAATTGGTTTCCCATGGCGCCAAGGACGGGCCCGCACCGCCTTCCCCGAATCTGGCCGCAGTGCACGCATCTCTTCCTCGGGCCAAGATGCGCACTCCGCTCATCGCCAACTTCAAGGTACTCGCGACCGTCACCTGGCCGTGAGCGCATACGCGCGAATCAAGCAGCAGTGGGAAACCCCACGTAAAGTACATCCAGTTGCTCAATAACGCGCGCCTCAAGATCCCTGTGGTGACGGAGGAGGCCATCATCTCGCTTTCTCCGACGGGCGCGACGCCAAGATGAAGGAGGAGCTGGCTATGCATGAAGATCTAGGCACCTCCCCGAGCTGTTCAACTTGGCGACTGGCGTGCCGTGGCTGAGGAGGGCGCCTCCCTCCTCGAGCTGCCCGCCTGGATCCCAAGAGAAGAAGTCCAAGGCCAAGGACGAAGCGCAAGGGGCTGCCGTGCTCGCCGTCAACTGCACACCAAGCGAGGCGAGATCAGTCCGAGTCCTCCAAGGGCAGCCGCAGATCGCGGTACCACGACCTCCACACCCACAACACCAATGAATGTCAAGAGCTCCGGCCGCGCTGGCGCGAAGGGGGTCGGCAGATGCCCTGGAGCGCAGCGACCGGGCTACGGCCGAGGAGGAGGAAGGAATGCAGACGCTGGAAGATCCGCGCCCGCGCCAAGGGTGGCGCGACCAACCTCGCGAGGATCACCTGGCAAGACCCACCTCGCGAGGGGGGCCGAGGATCAGCCTCGTGAGGATCGCCTGCAAGGGAACACAGCCTCCTCCACCGCCGCCACGCCAAGGAGAATCAAGACCATCATCGACGAGGGGTTGGGGCTTCCAGAAGCGCGGCGATCGCTGCATCCCGGGCGGAGCTCAAGCCCCAGCCTCTCACCGCATCTTCAAGTAGTTCGCCCGCAAAGTGAATGCAGTCCTCCCCAAGCTCGAGTCCACGTGCCCTCTCAAGTGGTCAGCGTGCGCCATCACTTTCAGCTCAGCGGATCAGCTCAAGTGCGCAGCCACAGCCGGAGTTCTCCCGATGCTTTGTTCCCCAATCATCAGCAGTGTGCTAGTCACCAAGACCTCATCGACGGCGGAGCAGGGCTCAACGCCCTGTTCGTGGAGACATTCAACAATCTTCAAGCGCCTTATACCGCCTTCAGCCAACCAAGCCTTTCTCCGGGTCACCGACGGCTCCACGGTCCCGACGGGCAGGTCCGCTTCCCGCCACCTTCGGGCCCGCGATAACTACCACACCGAGCTCATCGACTTCGACGTCCGCCCACATTCGCCAGGGTACAACGCCATCCTCGGTACCCAAATGCATAAATTCATGGTCAGAACTCCACCACGGCTACAACATCCTCAAGATGCCGGAAGCGACGGTCATCACGGTGCTCTACGAAGAGAGAGACGCAGCAGTGCTCCCCTGGAGGAGCTTTTCAGCCGCATCGCTGGAAGACCTGCACCACAGCAGCGTAAGGCCTCCCGAGGACGCACTCCAAGAAGAAGAAGACATCGACCGCCCGGATCTTCAAGAGACAGTTCTTCGGGCCCGTGATCGGGCCAGGGGAGCCTCCTTCCATCGAGATAAGAAAGCGCCTCGCCTCCTCAGCAGGCTCGGGCTCTCCCCGAGGGGGCCGACCTCGCCAAGGTCTCGAGGGAGGCGCTGGGCACCACGTGGAGGCGTGTTTCAGCATGTTTCCCGCAAGGTGAGCAAGATCAAGGAAAACCTCAAGAGTTCGCCAGCAAGGCCATTCAGAGCTACAGGAGTCAAGGGTCATGAGGGGGCAGCCATTACTGGTGTGGCCCCCATCCAGTGCAAGGATGGTGGGCTACGCGCCTGATCGACATACCAGGGTCAACCGAGCCGCAGATCTCAAGAGCGCCCGCCCTCCCGAGTGGGACGCTACAGGGTCCGCCCCACAGCCACGCACGCATGCCTTATGGCTCTGCCAAACGCGGGCTGCCGTGATACCAGCTGCCTCATGAGGACCATCCCGAGGCTCAAGAGGTCGCACGCCAGCAGCCCTCGGCGGAGATGGAGAAGGCCCATGAGGAGTCCGCCAAGCCTCCGAGCCTCCCGAGGCCCCGGCCCGGGGCCCCGAGGATCGGCTCCCGCAGCCCACCAAGTCTGCTACATCAACAACCCTTCATCCCCAACATCACCAGTGACATCTTTAAGTTTTATTTCCTACTGGAGCGCCTTCAGGTCAAGATTATTCCTGTGCCTGGGTCCGCCCCTCATGCATGAATCCTTTTATTTCATGTCATAGCCTATCTGCTGGGGGCACCCTCAGCTGCATCATCCCCAAGCCGCCAGCCAGTCCCAGCGGCATGTATCCTTCCTACTTTTCCTTAGGATTATGCTCTCGCCCACCATGCTTGTTATTTGGTGCCTTTTCCCGGGTGGTGGAATCTTGCTGCTAAAGCGGGGTGCCTAAGCATCGCGACTCAGGCCCTACTGCTCTCCCGCCTCACCTCCCGGTCTTGTCCATGGCATCGCGACTGGCTCGGCCAACATGGTCGAGACCAGCCCGAGAGCCGGACCCAAGACGAGAGCACCGACATCCGGCCGAATTTGCAGTGAACACACATCAAGATAAGGCCCTGAGCCAGCGAACCTGCCTTTGAGGTAGGGCCCGTGAGTCCCGCTGGCAGCTCACGGGTGCCCCAACACACCTCGCGAGGCCTCTCGCACCTCTCCAAAGCAACTAACGGCAGGACTAACGATCGCCACGGCGAAGCTCTTGTTCCTTTTGTGGTGAACCTCAGGGTCCTCCAAGGAGCGCTGAACGACTCGCCACGCAATCTCTCTGCCGCCAAGGCACGGACCTAGCGCCGCACCAGGAGGCGCTGGTCCCGACCTCGAGATAAGTCACCCTCCCGACACACCACCATCGCAAAACCATCCCCACACTCAATGCAACTCGTGTTAACAACGCCGCCTCCTTTTTCACCGCTGCTTGAGCGCCTAAGGGGACCTCGAGCATCGCGACTGAGGCTTTACCGGACCTTCGCCGCCACCTCCGGCCTTGACACGCATCGCGACCAGGCATACCAGCCGACGGCCGAAGTCGCTTTGGGATCGGGACCACCGGCATAGAGAGCACCAAGCCTCACGAGGTCCGAAAGGAAGAAACTGAGCTAGAACGGAATGAGCATCCTGCATTGCGCCACGATAAGGATCATATCGACAAACAAAGCTACAAATATCTTACAAGCCCCGCGGGTACATTCTGGCTCCTCGCAGAACAAAAGACGCGAATCCTAAGGAGTCCCATCTACAGGACCACCACGGCAGACGCCATCACAACAAGGGCCACCCGGTTCGAACCAACCCCATCCAGATCAGGGGGGCGACGGCTCTGACGGGCTCCGCCTCGCCCGGGAGCGCGCGCAGCTCGGGCTCAGAGATGTCGCCGCTGCCTCCGGCGCCGCCAAGAGCTCGGGCGGAGTCGCTGGATCCTCCGGCGCCTTTCTGCTGCCTCGAGAAGCTGCCAAGGGAGTGGTCGGTCGGCCTCCGCCTCATCAGGCAGCAGGCCCCGACCACCTCCCTGGGCAACACTTCAACCGACGACCTCCACGTCAAGAGCTTGAAGGACATCACCAGCACCGCTGCACCTGTGGATCGTGAGGGCGCCGCCCCATGCACCCGGCGACTCGCCCAGCCTCGTGGTCATGAAGGCCTCGCCGGCAACCATCGCAACCTCTCCCCTGTCGCAAGGGTGCCGCCAGCAGCCTGCAGTTGCCGCAGCCAGAGTAGTCCTGTGGGCTCTCTCGCCGGATGACGGAGGCGAAGAAAGAAGGAAGGCGAATCCAAGACTTAGAGGCGCGGCGACGCTGGCACGAACTCCCCGGCAGAGCCTCGCGTGGACTCTGTGGGGAAGACGACACCTTTGTGACTCCGCCGGCGCTGGCGGGCGGCGCCGTGGCGCTTCGGCCGCCTCCTTCAGACTACCAATTTGCATGTACAAGGAAGAGGAAACCGAGGCGGCCGCCACACCAGGGCATGGGCGCCTCGGCGAGCGCCCCGCCCGACACCAGAGAGTAAGCCGCTTTTGGGGGAGCGGTCAAGATCCTTGAGGAGCCTTCTTCTTCCCCGGAGAACCGCGGATCGGGGCCATGGCAACCAGACGAGACGAGGAAGAGAAGGAGCGTATGATAGACTAGAAGGGCGACGCCGTCTCAGACGATATAGCCGCCGGAGGCCAACCATCGGCCTCCACGATCACCGGCAATCATGACCGACTCGCATGCAGGACTTGTCGACCGGGCGGTTACCGAGGCATCATGGGGAAGCAAAGCCACCCACGCCCAATCAACCGCCACGCTGGCGCCTAAGGCCGCAGCTGTTAGGGCCCGCGACGCTCGTGACTTTCCTTTCGCCTCTACACGGCTGTTGGGGCGCGCCAGGCCTGGGCTATCACGGCATGCTCGGGAACGGGGTCCCTGACTTGCTCGGGCCATGCCCTGGGCGTGGCTCAAAGGAGGCCTGTGACAGCCCATCTTCATCAACACAGCTCAAGACCCCCGCTGGAGGCTAGAGATTGCTGGGCGGATTTACAAGGAGCTTCCCTGCATGGCCTCGTTAGGTGCTCATGAGGAGGCGGAGAGTTCAAGGCAGGTACCTCGCGAGGTGCCCATGACGCAAGCCATGACGCACCATGGGCGCCTGGGCAGCGCCAGCCCGCTGCAGCGCCCTCCTTTCCTCTTTGGTGCAAAGGGAGCAAGCGCAGCGCAGGGCGCCAAGCAAAGGCATCCGCTTCAAAGGCAACAAGACCAAGACTAGCCCCAACGGCCGGAAGGGAGTCATCGTGGAGCCCAAGCAGCGCCATCACCAGAGCCTTTGGCAAAGCGAGGACCAACTTTAGTCAGATAAGTGTACCCACTGCTCCCTTCAAATGGCTAATTGTTGGCGCCCTTCCCGCCAATATTTGGGAAGAGGCCCAGGGCCTTCGCCTATAAATAGGAGTAGCCACATTCAGAGTGAGGGGACGAAAGGACGATCGGATAGGAAGAGAGTGGGCATTTGGAATCTAGAGAGAGATATAGAGACCCGATCCTCAAGCTAGAGCGACGGGACACCCCCTAGTAGTTCATCACACCCACCAAGAATGCACTCGCGAGGCTGTTCTTCCCTCAGACTGCTCCTCATCAGCCCAAGAGGCAATCCACCACACCACAAACTAGAGTAGGGTATTACACCACAATGGTGGCCCAACTAGTATAAATCTCGTGGTCTCTTGTGCTGTTCTTTTCTAGTAGTTTAGGTCCCTCGCGGTTCAAGCGAGGTACGAGACGGTGGAGGGTTGGATCTCCGCGACGCACCCCTGAGTTCGAACCTTAAGGGTCTCGCTGAACCCGGATTCCGACAGCTGCAGGCCCGCCAAGTTCAAGCCTGACCTGCCTCCCCGCCACGACGGTACACAGCTGACCTTATTTGAGTTCCTCCAGTTTCACGAGCTGGGCATCGAGGCTGCCAACGTGGATGAAAAGGTCATGGCGAATTGGTTTCCCATGGCGCCAAGGACGGGCCCGCACTGCTCCTCGAATCCGGCCCTGCACGCATCTCTTCCTCGGGCCGAGATGCGCACTCCGCTTTCATCGCCAACTTCCAAGGTACTCGCGACCGCCACCACCGTGAGCGACATGCGCCGAATCAAGAAGCAGCCAGGGAAACCCCTCCCGAGGACCAGGCTGGCCCAAGGCCCCCACCTTCGGCCGGGGGATAAACCAAGCTCAATCGCCTTGGAACGCCGGCCTTTCCGGGCAAGCCCCGGCCCAAGGGAAATTATTGAAACCGGCCAATCGATGAGGGGGCGGGGGCTTGTGAAGGGAATCGCCTCCAGGACCCGGGCGGAAGCCTGCCCCAAGCCCTCCCAACCGACCCAAGGGGAAACCACCGGCCCGGAAAGGCAGCCTCCCTGGCCTCGGGCCAGGGGCCCTTCCTCGGTGGTCGGCGCCGGCGCCCCTTCACGGCTCGGGCTCAGGGACCCCCAAGGCTCAAGGCGCCAACCCACAGGCCGAGCCCCGCTTTCCCCCAAACAACGGGGCCGAACCAATTTGTCACCAAGGCCTCTTGAGGTGGAGTAAGGGCTAAACGCCCCCATCCGTGGCCCCATTCCAACAATTTCGCGCCTTAAGTCACTTTAAAGGCCAACCAAGCCCTTCTCCGAGGTCCCCGAAAGGGCTTATCGGTCCCCCATGGGCCAGGTCCGCTTCCTTACCTTCGGGCCCGCCGGCCAATACCACCCCGAGGGCCATCCCGACTTCGACGCCGCCCCCATTGGGGCCAGGACCCGCCCCATCCCGGGTCCCCGGGCTTAAATTCCTGGCCAGAATTTCCACCATGGCACCCCGCCCCCAAATCCACCAGTCATCAAGGTTTGCTTTCGGGGGAGAGATCGGTGCTTCCTGGGCGGGCCGCCCTCGTGGAAGACCCTTTACAACAAGCGCCGGGGGGCCCCGGCCGCACTCCCCAAGGGGGGCCCATCGACCCCCTTGCCTTTCCAAGGAAGCCTCGTCCCCGCCGTTTTGGGGACCCTTCCTCGGAATTTGGAAAGGGGCCTGGGCCCTTCACGGCCTCGGGGCTCCTCCCCCCGGGCCCCACCCCGGTCTTTGGGGAGGCCTGGGCCACTTGGGCTTGGCCGACGGCCCGAACCAGGAGAAGGCCGGGGGAACCCCGAGGGAGTTTGCGCCACCTTAACCACGGGTCAAAGGGGGGGGCCCAGCCGCCGCCTTTCCCCGGCCCCCCACCCGGCGCCAGGGATGGTGGGCTTGCCACCAAGAGACCAAAGGCCCAAGAGCCGGACCAAGACGGGCCCCGCCGAAATTTGGGAACCGCCAAACAAGGCCGTACCAACCAACCCACCTTATGGGCCTGTTAAACCCGGCTAGCCAAAGGCCCCAAAGGCGAGGCCATCTCCGGGCCTCCAAAGAAAGGCAGCCACGCCAGAGCCCCGCGTGGTGGAAGTTGGCCCCCAAGGAGGGAACGCCTCCCAGCCTCTCCGAAGGTCCCTGGGCCCGGGGCCGTGAAGGGATTGGTCCCGCCAGTAAGTTCCCTCCCACACACTTTGGTCCCCAACATCCCCGTAACCCACCTTTGTTTCGGCCTTAGGCTGAGGGCCTTTTCAAGGCAGGAAATCTCCCTCCGGTTTTTGGGCCCGGCCCTCGGTGAAAAGGCCAGAGCCTGACCAAGACGAGAGCACCGCATTCCGCCAAATTTGCAGGAACATCAAGACAAGGCCCGAGCCAGGCGCAACCTACCCTGAGGTAGGGCCCGTGAGTCCTGCTACCGCTCACAAGTGCCCCAATGACACCTCACAGGCATCTCGCACTCCAAAGCAACTAACGGCGGACTAACGACCGCCAATGACGCGGCTCCTTTGTGGTGAACCTGCAGGGCCTTCAGGAGCAAACGACTTCGCCACGCAATGCCAGCACGGACCGCACTGGTAGCTACTGTCCCGGACCTGAGATAACTCACCGACAAGCCTGGCTGTGAGAAGGCGTCGAAGACTTCGCCTAGAGTGCCGACAGCGGCTTTTCATTTGCTTCTGCAGTTCACTAGTTATTCCCATTTGTAGTTTTTATCGAAACTACTCGCCCTTTTGGTCTGTGCGTTCTTGATCTTTTCGCTCTCCTGCCTTGACTTCTCTTGCGCGTACTACGTAGGCCGAAGCCTCGGGAGCCCAGCGAACTGTTTCTTGCCCCTATTGCTTTCGCCAAGTTTTCACGACCTCGGTCCCTGGCTGGAGCACCCTCCTGACCATGCCTCACAGTGCTGCACAACGTGAACAGGGGCTCGATCCCAGTCGCCTACAACCCACGGTGGGGAGTTCACCCGCCGTAATGCGTGCAGCGGGCAGGAGCAACATCGAGGATAACAAAAGCAGTACAATACTTAACGACATTGACCTAAACGCGCCCCCACGGGGACACACATTGTTCCCTTTTTACGCAGGAGAAGAGAAAGGAAAAGGACAGAAGCAGGTGAAGCACGCCTCGTGCCGGCTCTCTTGGAAGGCTCGAGCCGCCTCCCGGGCTTCGAGCGGACTCCCTCGGCTTCACCCGGGGGCGTGGCAAGCGGACCAGCTGCCACCCCCTGGGGCAGGAGCTGGGCGGCGGGAGCTGGCCGTGGCCGGGCCGCTGGAAGAGTCACCACCGAAGAAGAGCTGGTGAAGCGTGAAGAGTCGCGGGCATCGCCGCCGGCATCGCTGGTATGCCTTTCTCCACCTGCGTCGAGAGCTGAGTCCTCGGCAGCCGATGCGTCGTCTTGAGGCAGCACTCCATGCGGCGACCGTCTTGCCCGAACACCCTCCGCGAGGGGTGGCGCCGCCATCGTGCTTTGAAGTGCAGTGGAGCACCGGCAGCGGAGACCTGCAGCAGCGAAAACGCGTCTGCGGCCGCTGGGCAGGAAACGAGTTCCCTGCAGGCGAGACCTCGAGAAGCCCGAAGCCGGCAGCAGCAGCCATACGCACAGGAGCCGAGAGCCGCTCAGTGGCGCCCATCGGGATCTCACCAGGAGGAAGCACGGGAGCTGAAGCTGGGCGCCGAGCGGCTCCTCCGGCCCTCACCATGAACTCCGGCGGCGCTCGGCATGGGCGCGGCCTCGGGGCCAGCGCAGCCAGGTGCGCCCTCCGACCATGGCCAACCGCTCGTCACGGGCCCGGGCTGAGAGCCTCCCCCACGACGGGGACCGCGTGGAGACCACAGGGTGCTTGTGGGAGGGCGACCTCCGACCGCCGCTTAAGCGGAGGAGAGGAAGACTCCGACCACGGCCCTTCCCTTCTCTCTGACGAGAACTTCCTTGGTGGAGCCATGGAGAAGAAGGAGAGACAAGAAAGGATAGACTAGAAGGGCGCGCATTGCCTGCACTTAATGCCCGGCGAAGCGCCAACCGTCGGCCTCCACGATCACCGGTCATCATGCCCAACTCTGCATGCGAGGGACTCGTCGAATCCGGGTGGTTACCGAGGCATCGTGGGGAAGCAAAGGCAAGCCGTCATTCAATCAACCGCATCGCCGGGCGCCCAAGGTCAGCAGGCTGTTAGGGGCCCGCGACGCTCCGACTTGCTCCTTTCACCTCTCTCTCGCCGGGGCCGCTTGCGGCCCGAGCTACTGTCGGGCGTTAACGGGCGGGGGGTCCCAGAGACTTGCTCGCTCGCGCTCGCGTGGCATGGCTCGAAGGAGGCCAGGACAGCCCATCTTCATCAACGCAAGCTCAAGGCCCTCGCGAGGCCAAGCCTCATGACAATGGGCGGGCGACGCACTGTGAGCTTCCTCGGGCAACCTCGTCGCCAGTTGGCTCATGAGGAGGCGGAGAGTGCAAGGCAGGGTACCTGCGAGGTGCCCATGACATAAGCCATGATTTACGCAAGAGCGCCGATCGAGCGCCCGACTCCGCGGCGTCCTGCTTTCTCTTGGTGCAAAGGGAGCAAGCGCAGACCGAGCATCAAGCAAAGGCATCCGTTTGGTGCAACAAGACCAAGACCAGCCCCAGCAGCCGGAAGGAGTCATCGTGGAGCCCAAGCGAGCGTCATCACACGAGCCTTTGGCGGGCGAGACCAACTTTAGTCGGGATAAGTGTACCCATGTTTCCCTTCAAAATGGCCAATTGTTGGCGCCCTTCCCGCTCAATATTTGGGAAGAGGCCGGGGCCTCGCCTATAAATAGGGAGTAGCCACACTCAGAGTAGGGGGATGAAAGCGATCGGGCATCAAGAGAAAGAGCGAGACCCGATCCTCAAGCTAGAAGCGACGGGACACCACCTAGCAGTTCATCACACCCACCAAGAACAGACCCTCATGCGGCTGTTTCTTCTGCTATCTTATTCCTCATCAGCCCAAGAGGCAATCCACCACGCCACAAACTAGAGTGAGGTATTACACCACAATGGTGGCCCGAACTAGTATAAATCTTGTGTCTCTTGTGCTGTTCATGCTTAATGGTTTAGGTCCCGGCGTTTGTTGAGGTGCGAGGCGGTGGAAGGTTGGATCTCGCGCAACACTACGGTGTTCGAACTCCTCAAGGGTCTCACTGAACCCGAAATCCGATAGGCGTACTATTTCATAAAAATGCATAGCGCTAGCCTATTATTGCATTACCCTTTCTTTTTTTTTCTCTTGTCTGCTTATTTATGACAGATTGCACCCGTACATTCTAGTATGCGACTAAATGCGCCTGAACTTCGGTATACCCCCATGTACGGGCGTTAAGAAGTCCGAACACTTTTCGATAGTCGGCACCAGAACTTATAGCATTATATGCATCAGCTCGAATCATGTCTTGGGTCAATAGTTGGGTTTGCCCGGCTCCCCATGTTTTGGTACTTCGTTGCCATAATATATGGCTAAGGTAGCCTTTGGGAGAACTCTCGATTGTGTCCCGTTCTTCTAGACAAACACCTCAAGGTAGAAAGCTAAAACTGACCTGTCATGATAAGGCGTAGAGCTGGTCGCTGTTAGAGAGTTCTCAAGTCCTTAAAGACTTTTTCCGTCAACAGCGAGTCGGCCTTGTCCGACTTAGGCGATATCTCACCCCAAATTGGCCTTCCAAACACTAGGGGCTTACTTAAATTTAAAAGTGTAGACTTCTATGGCTAAGTGAGAGTGATAAAGCCTTATAGTCCGATTTCTGGTTATTTGTCTGAACACCTCCTTGAAGGACCCAAAATTGGGATAAAGAGTGCTCGAGGTTTATCCGAACACCTCAGTACTAGTTACATGGGGCAAAAGCGATGGTAGCCTACTCTCAGATTTCATAAGCGGCGTCCCACGAGAAGGTAATATTTTAAATTAACAAGCGTTGCATAAGCGCCAAATGAACTCTGTTCCATATTACGAGGATCACATGAGTACATTCATTCAAATATTACATCCTTAGCACATTCCTCCGCCACAAGGAGAGCACCCTTCGAGACACGTGGCGTAATACATTTCAGGTGGCGATGCATTAGCCTTCCGCGGCCCCTCCTTCAATCTTCTGGTGTACGGCTTACAGCCCTAGTGCATCGTTCGTCGGGCAAAGCCTGCCGCACTCCCTCGATGCAGATGAACAGCTTTATGACTTCGAGGAGGCATCTACTAGCCACCTCACTGGATCAAGTAGCTATCTCGGATAGGGGCTCGCCAGGCCACATCCGGACTATGAGACCCTTCATGGCCTATTAGGTGC
Organism: Aegilops longissima; assembly: GCA_021605205.1. Lineage (NCBI taxonomy): Eukaryota > Viridiplantae > Streptophyta > Magnoliopsida > Poales > Poaceae > Aegilops > Aegilops longissima. The sequence goes on from CM038679.1 coordinate 338,362,068, forward strand.
TGTCGCTTGTGGAGCCTTCGGACCGGTTACTTGATTGGTCGCTCAAGAACATTGGGTATTCAGATCGTTATCTTGACCAGAACAACTTCTCCATCGAGCTCCCTCCCTTAGCCCGATAGAACTCCATGACATCCGACACCTACTTGCAGGGAAGATCTCTGACGGCTCCTGGAGAGCTCCGAGTTCGGGTAAGTAAAAGGAAAGTTTCCTTCACATGCTTGCTTTGCATAATGAATGACTTACCCGCTGTTATCTTCTTAACCGCCTCAATTTCCTGGAGGGCCTTTTGGGCTTCAGCCTTGGCGTTTTGTGCGCTTTCGAGGGCCTTCGCAAGCTCGGACCCTTGCATCTTAGAGTCAAGCTCCAAGGACTCGTGTTTTTTGGCAAAAGCCTGGAGCTCTTGCTGCACCTCGCCTACTCGGCCTTCTTGCTTTTATCGCTCGATGCGCTCCTTGGCCGCTTTGTCTTCGGCCTCGGATAGCGCCTTCTTTAGGGCCACCACTGCGGTCGTGGCCCCTAGCAAAATCATGACGATCCTATCATTCCAAAACCATATTTCTCTTTATCAATATCTGAGACGGGGTATCACTTACCTTTGTTCTCTTGAGCTGCCTCTTGGTAAGGCCGAGCTCTTCCTTGGACCGCTCAAGGTCCTGCTTTAATCTTGGCGACCTCCAGATACATGCGGCAGTGTGCAACCGCGATGAAGCATGCATATACACATAGACATATTCCGATTAGACTCCTGCGGTTATTATTTGATCCTCTATTTAGGCCTTTCTTGAAGCACGCCAAACCGAGTATCGAGGGCTCTTGTCTGTCTTGGTAGCATTCTCTTATAATCTGGTTACTCACCTCAAAAAAGACTATTCTGAGGTGTGGCGAGCTTGGTCGATCTGCTATTGGCGGACTGAACCTTTTTGACCACCGCACTCATAATAGTGTGGTGCTCTTCATCAATGGAACTGCCGCAAAGCACTTCCAGCAGGTTCTCCGACGCCTCTGGACGAACAGAGGCCATCGGGACAGACGGCTTGCCCCCCTTAGCGAGGGTTTACCTCACAGAATCCGGAACCACTGCAGGTTCCGGTGCCGTATTCGGCTTGGGGCTAGACTTGCTGCCCCGTGTCGAGAGCCGGGGAGTCTTGCGTCGGTATGCGCTAACGCCGAATGTCGCCTGGTGGTGCCTCAGGAACTATCCCCCTTGGTTCAGTGCCCCTCGAGTAAACACCTCGGCGTCATCTGTAGAGCGGGGGGAGGAGGCGGTCGGGAGTGAATCACTGTTCATATCCGAGGGGTCCAAAGAACCATCCAACGAAGATACGTGGATATGGGCTCGGGACAGACTGCATAATCACGTTCGTCGTGATGAGAAGTAGTGCAATAAAACATATCAAGAATTATTACGGTATCCGGATACTTACGACTTCGCGGGGGCTTGTCACACAGGCAGCCACTAAATCGTCGCTATAGGCGGCCGTCGTGGAGCAGTCCGGAGGAGGGTCCTTCCTTCTTGGACCCTTCGCCTCCCCAGATGGGGCGGCCTTCCTTTTCTTGTCTCCCCCGGCTGGGGGGGAGAACTTTCCTCTTCTTCCTCCTTGTTTTCGTGGGAGGAGTGCGCCTCGGTGTTTTCGGACGATGAGTCCGATATAACCTTGCGCCGAAGACCCATCCGTGTCCCCATGGCCTTCTTCTTGGCCTTCTTTGCCGGCACCTCATAAAGCGCGGTAACCAGATCTCCGTTAGAGAGCACCGCTGGATCTTGAGCGGGGGCTGGGCAATCCGATCTGCTTTTATCGCTACCCAGTCCTGTTAAATGGCGTGGAGACTTAGATCCCGCGCGTGGTTATACTGGGGAAAATAGCATCTTATGAGATATAAAAGACTTACCGGATTGGCAGGGCGCTTTGCGCAGAGTCCGCGATCCTCGGTAAGGGGAGGAGGTACCTCGGCGCCCTTGAAAAACACCTTCCAGACGTCCTGATGCGTCATGTCAAAGAGCTCTTGCAGCGTCTGGTGTTTCTCCGGGTCGAACTCCCACAAATTGAATGCCCGTCTTTGACACGGGAGGATTCGGCGGAAGAGCATGACTTGCACCATGTTGACGAGCTTGATTTTCTTGCTCATCATGTTTTTGACGCAGGTCTGGAGTCCGGTCAGCTCTACCGAGGAACCCCGGGATAGGCCCTTCTCTTTCCAGGAGGTGAGACGCATGGGCTTGGGTGCCACCCAGTTGGTGTCGCGCGGATCGGTGATGTAGAACCACCCCGATTGCCACCCCTTTATGGTCTCCACATAGGAGCCTTCGAGCCAGATGACGTTGGACATTTTGCCCACCATGGCGCCTCCGCACTCCGCTTGCTGGCCGACCACCACCTTCGGTTTAACATTGAAGGTCTTCAGCCACAGGCCGAAGTGGGGCTTGATGCGGAGGAAGGCCTCGCACACGACGATAAACGCCGAGATGTTGAGGATGAAATTGGGGGCCAGATCATGGAAGTCCAACCCGTAGTAGAACATGAGCCCGCGGAGAAATGGGTGGAGGGGAAATCCCAGTCCGCGGACGATGTGGGTAAGAAAAACCACCCTCTCATTGGGTTCTAGAGTAGGGACGATCTGCCCCACATCTGGCAACCGGTGTGCGATATCCGCGGCCAGATATCCGGCTCTCCGTAACTTTGTGATGTCCTCCACCATAACGGAGGAAACCATCCACTTGCCTCCCACTGCGGACATGCTTGGAGTGGTTTGAGGAGAAGATGCGAACTTGGGTGCTGGGGCTCGAGTGCGCAAGAATGGATGAGCAAGGAGGAAGAGGGCGTGGGTGAAAAAGAGGAATCCTTGTCCCTTTATAAGGGCGGAAGAAACTACACGCCTCCCCACCTGCCTGGTAAACTCGTTTATTCCCCAAGCGCCGTAATTAGTGGCGCGGTTGGGTTACCCATACCCGTATTGATGAGAATCCCGTGATAAGGGGACATGATCCCTACTTCGACAAGACATGCCAAGAAAAATGCCTCGCAATATGTGCAGTTGCAGGTTGAGAAAAATGGTTTGAATAATGACCGGGCCATGGTGTGATGTCATGCTGCAGAATGTGTCAGCAGTTTAGATTTGTGGAAATATTATTCTCTCTACGGTGCATGTGGAGTTTGTTTTGCAGATCCGGACACTATCCTTGTGTTCGAAATCTTCCATGGAGTATTCGGAGGAGGAACCCGCCTTGCAATGCCGAAGACAATCTGCGCGCCGGACTCATCGTCATTGAAGCCTGGTTCAGGGGCTACTTAGGGAGTCCTGGATTAGGTGGTCCTCGGACAGCCGGACTATATACCTTAGTCGGACTGTTGGACTATGAAGATACAAGATTGAAGACTTTGTCCCGTGTCCGGATGGGACTCTCCTTGGCGTGGAAGGCAAGCTTGGCGATACGGATATGTAGATCTCCTCCCTTGTAACCGACTGTAATCCCTAGCCCCTCCGGTGTCTATATAAACCGGAGGGTTTAGTCCATAGGACAACAACAATCATAGCATAGGCTAGCTTCTAGGGTTTAGCCTCTACGATCTCGTGGTAGATCAACTCTTGTAATACTCATATCATCAAGATCAATCAAGCAGGAAATAGGGTATTACCTCCATCGAGATGGCCCGAACCTGGGTAAACATCATGTCCCCCGCCTCCTATTACCATCCGCCTTAGACGCACAGTTCGGGACCCCCTACCCGAGATCCGCCGGTTTTGACACCGACAGTGATGGAGACGCTCCTCACGGAACCGCCTGGACCCCCAGAGGCTCTCGAGGCTCAGGGTTCCGGTGGCTCGTGAGGAGCAACCCCTTCGCCGCGTACCTTCAACTACTCTAACATCCCTTCTGCAACGGAACTAGGTGACATTTTCCAAGTTTATTTAGCTGGGAGCGCCCCTAGGGCTACATTATTCCCAGGCCGCGTGGGTCCGTCCCTGTGGCATGTATCCCTTTCCTATGTCTTTAGCTTACCTTGCTGGGGGTGCCCCTCGGGCTGCATCATCCCCAAGCCGCTCGGGCCTGACCCAGTGGCATGTATCTTCCCTGCATGTACTTGAGCCAGTTTGCTTTCCATGCTTAATCTATATACGACTATCACCTGCTCGATTGTCACCCACCACGAGAGCCGCGCGCCGGTCGTCTTTCTTCAGGACCCTTCGCGTGAGAGGGTTATGCACGGCGTCTATACTCGGGCCCGTCCCTGCAGCATCGATAAATCCAACGGTTGAGCTCTGTCTGGCGGACCGGCCCGGTTCACGTGACCTCCTGGGGACGTTGGTGCTTGGCCTTCTCATGTGATAACCTCAGGAGATTCGTTCGGCACAGGTTGTCTGAACACCTCGCAGGACCCACACAGCGAACAAGAACCAAGACCAGGAGCAACCCGCCTTGATGTAGGGCCTCGTGAGTCCCACACTGGCTCACGAGTGCCCAGACACACCTCTTCTAGCCCTGCCGTGCAAGCCACGTGTCAAGGCGGGGCTGTACACGCCCCGGGGGCTCTCCGCAGTAGGGAGTCCCCTCTCACGTACTAGTGGAAGCACCATGCTCCGTGCTGGCCGTCGACACTGCCGAGGCGCGCTATGGCCGTCTGCAAGTGCGGAAGCGCTTATGCTCAAGGCCTGCTGATAAACAACCGAGGCGCCCCCAACTGTCAAGCATCAACCTCGGGAGCCCCCGAGGCTCAATGTCCGGCCTCACGCAGCACCTCCCCTCGAGAGAGTGCGTATGCGAGGGGCTGGGCATGAGGCTATGCTCGGGTCACGCCCAAGCGTACACCACCCAACCAGGTCCCCCGGACCTGGTCGTCGCGCGCCCCTCCTGAGCCGAGCCTCAGCGAGGGAAAAGGTATGAAGGTTGTTTGCACGTCAAGGGGGACTCCTGAGCATCGCGACTCAGGAGCCTAACTGGTCACGTAGCTCCTCACTCCTTGGGTCTGTCCTGGTCTCCGGTCGGCCCAACGACAGTTGAGGTATGCATGGGGCCGGGCTCTGCCGACGTAGAATACTAAACCTATCCCCGCGTCTCCTTCCTATAAGTTGTTTGAATCTCAAGGGGGACTCCTGAGCATCGCGACTCAGGAGCCTAACTGGTCACGTAGCCCCTCACTCCTTGGACTCGTCCTGGTCTCTGGACAACCCAACGGCGGCTGAGGTATGCGCGGGGTCGGGCTCCGCCGACGCAGAATGTAAAGCAAATAGGAAAAAAATCACAAAATCTCAAAGCAAATATTAGAAGCCATATTGTTCTCCCAAATACCAAACACAAGTTTAAACGCCTCCGCGAGGCATGATGCGTGTTGCAAGAATAAAACAGGAAAGCAGCCGCAGGTCACCCCTAGACACCGCCGTCACCCGCCAAAGGTGCTCCTTCCTTGGTGGCATCGCCTCCACCTGTGCCACCCGTCGAAGGCACGAGAGCAAAGGTGCAGAACTTCTTCAGTAGGGCGCAAGAAAGGGGATCTGAGTGAGGCGAAAGGAGGCAGTGAAGGCAAGCGTTGTCTCCGCCAGCCTTTTCACTATCAGGCAGTTGCCAAGGCAGCGTGGGGAAAGAGAGACGCCCACATCCAATCAACCGCCAAGCATCGACCAAGGCCGCAGGCTATTAGGGCCCGCGGCGCTCCGTACTTGCCCTTTGGCTTCGCCTCGAAGCCAAGCCCGAGCGCGCCTTGGGCCCGGGGGCTACTGTCGGCGTTCTGGGAACGGGGGTCCCCAGACTTGCCTGCCTGCGGCCCCACGACGTGGATCTGCGAGCGGGTCCGTACGGCCCATCTTCACCAACAACCTTTCAAGACCCTCGCGAGGCGGAAAACACAAGACCTCCTCGGGAGTGGCCTCACCAGGCTGGCTCGCGAGGGGAGGAGAGATCAAGGCAAGGCAAACCTCGCGAGGTTCCAGTGATATGAGCCATGACGAACGAGACCAGGCGGGCGCCAGGCGGGTGCCAGCGCGCACAGTGTCCTTGCTTCCTCTTTGGTGCTAAGGGGGCAAGCGTAGGTGAGGAGTACCAAGGCTTCAAACAAAGGTTTCCATATCGGTGCAACGAGACCAAGACCAGCAGGACGGCAAGGCGGAGGTCACCGTGGAGCCCAATGCGGCGTCACCACCAGAGCCTTTGGTAGGCGAAGACTACTTTTGTTAGGATAAGCTATACTAGCTGTCCCCTTTCAAATTGGCCGTTGTGGGGTGTCGGTGTCAAAACCGGCGGCTCTCGGGTAGGGGGTCCCGATCTGTGCATCAAGGCTGATGGTAACAGGAAGCAAGGGACACAAATGTTTACCCAGGTTCGGGCCCTCTTGGTGGAGGTAAAACCCTACTTCCTGCTTGATTAATATTGATGATATGGGTAGTACAAGAGTAGATCTACCACGAGGTCGTAGAGGCTAAACCCTAAGAGCTAGCCTATGATGGTATGATTGTAATTGTGATCGGCCTTCTAAGGACCAACCTCTCCGGTTTATATAGGCACCAGAGAGGGCTAGGGTTTACATGGAGTCGGTTACAAGGAAGGAAATATAATATCCAGATCGCCAAGCTTGCCTTCCACGCCAAGGAAAGTCCCATCCGGACACGGGCCGAAGTCTTGAGTCTTGTATCTTCACGCTTCCATAGTCCGGACATTTTACACGGTCTGGCTGTCCGGATACCCTCGAATCCAGGACTCCCTCAGTAGCCCCTGAACCAGGCTTCAATGACGATGAGTCCGACGCGCAGTATTGTCTTCGGCATTGCAGGGCGGGTTCCTCCTCCGAATACTCCAAAGTGGTCATCGAACACGTAGACCGTGTCCGGATCTGCAAGATGATCTTCATATGGTATAGATCTGATTTGCTGGCAATCTTCGTGCGCCACGCCCTCGCATCGGGGCTTCGTCCAACTCGAACCGACGCTTCCTGCCCCAAAAGGACTCGTGATGCGAGGCGGTTTTATTAGCACGTCCAGTCGAGGCAGAGATCGTGTTCCTCCTATTACGGGATTTTCCATCAATATGAGCACGCGTGACCCCACGACGGTTGTTGGTATAACCCGTGTGTTTTCTGGATAAGCCTCAAACGGTCACACCGGGGACTCTTGATATTCACCCTCTTTATAAAGGGGTCGGGACCTATGCCTCCTTTTTCACCTTCATCGCGTCTTCTCGCACCTCGAGTTCTAACACCCAAAATCTAAGCTCCACCCCTCCGAGATCCTCCAATATGTCCGGATCTGACCCTCAAGGCCGGTGGGTGGCCTCCTAGATTGAAGAGAAGGACATTGCAAAGCTTAGGGAGGTCGGATACTTGACCGCAGATATCCAGCACAGGCTCCCTGCTCCAGGGCAGGTCATCCCTACACCGGAGACCAACGAGTGTGTCGTTTTCGTCCCACACTTCCTCCGCGGTCTGGGTTTCGCCCTCGATCCCTTCGTGAGGGGGCTCATGTTCTATTATGGGCTGGATTTTCATGATCTGGCTCCCGATGCTATCCTCCACATCTCGTCGTTTATTATCGCATGCGAGGCTTTCCTCCATGTCACCCCACACTTCGGCTTATGGCTCAAGACCTTCAATGTGATGCCGAAGATGATCGAGGGGAGACATGTGGAGTGCGGAGGTGCCGTAATAAGCAGGAACGGTAATGCCCCGTGGCCAGAGGGTTCTTTCCCAAAAGTATCCGATGTATGGTAGCGGAGGTGGTTCTATGTCATGGCTCCCAGAGGCACAAAGTGGGCGGCTGCCCCCGAGTTTCGCTCGGGCCCTCAGTCACAGTTGGCGTTTTGGACAGACGTAGGTCGGAATTGGGGACCCGCTGGTGATATACCAGTACTGCAGAATCGCATCCGGGAGCTTCTTGCAAGGGACATTAATCTTGTTGGCATAATGCAAGTGATGTTGATCCGGCGGATGTTGTCGTGCCAACGCCGACCTCTTTGGATGTGGGAGTTCAATCCGGAGGGTCCACGGACCGTCAAGCACTTCTTTGGCCCGAAGCTCGAAGAGATGTGAAAATTATTCTTCGGACAGAAAGTAAAGTGTCCAGACACCATCGAGGATGCGGGCCTAAGCTGTAATCGCCTAGATACCCAAGTAAGTAGCTTTGATGCCGGACACCGTGTTTTGTATTTGTTATGATTGTTTGTTCTGAAAATCATCCGTGGCCAGGAATGGCTCAGCAAGGCGGAGAGAATCAGGTGTCCGGTGCCACTTCCCGAAGGCTCGCCCGCCCCCACCATGGCCAAGATGCTTGACCGAGTACTCAGCAGGATGCCCTTGGGGAAAGACAAGGGAAAGGACGAAGAATCCGAACCCCACACGCTACGCATCCGAACCGGGGGAATTGTTACCTCCCCTAAGGAGGATAGTCAGGAAAGGGAGGCTAAGGCCTCCTCCCCGCGCGGGAAGAAGAGGGCCGCCTCCGAAGACTCGGAGACGGAGATGCCCAAACCTGGGAAAAAGATGACACCAGGGGGCTTTGCCCCAACGGGCACCTTCACCGCATCGTGCCCACCAACGGGCCAGCCCTCCACCGAGCTGTAAGTTAATTTTTAATTCGAAGGTACTGCATTCCTCCTAGATCAATAACCAGGATTCTTCTTTCGCGATCCGCTAGCTGCCCTTCTCAGCAGAGTTCGCTCTTGAGATCTTCCTCGGAGATGATAGAGAGCGAGACCCCACCCACCTCTCCGACTCACAGGCGGGCGACACCGAGGTGTCATCACGAGGAGTCCGGATCTGCGAGCCGGAAGCCAATGTGTCAGCTTCGAGCCGGAGCATTTGGCTCCTACGAGGCGATGGGAAGGTCCGGCAGATTTGATGTCCGCCGGACGTAATGAGCGGGCCCATCGGGCGAGCTGCGCTTTCGGAGGAGCACCGCTCATTAATGATCGCGGTGCTCAGGAAGATTTCCTCCGCTACAAGCGGTTTGAACGAAGCGTTTGCAAGTTTGCTCAGAGGATTTGAGGTATGAAGTGAAGAATACACTGTTTTTGGCTATGAGGCACGCGTTAGGTGCGCTCCATATAGATAGTAGCCCCTGAGACACTGGTTGCCCGCCCTAGGGGGCAAACGGGGGATCATAAATCAATGATTGTGCTATAAATATGTGCAGGTACCTGTGAGTCCGGCCGCCGACCAGTCCGTGGAAGTTTCCGAACTGACCAGGCAGATTCGATCGATTGATGCCGATATCATGCTGGTGAACGAGCGGCTAGACAAGTCACAAGGTATGTGCTCTGCCTTCCTTTGTATAGGAAAATATGGAGGCGGCATGATATTAATGTAATATGTTCGGACTGTAGATGGTGCTGCTACCGTGGAGGCCCTGAGGGCAGAACTTGTCCAAGCCAAGGAACAAGCTCGGGTTAGCAATACCGCTGCCCTAAGGGCGACCGAGGAACTGAGAGCCGAACAGGCTGCTCGTCGCCAAAGCGAGGAAAGGATGGCCGAAATGGCTATTGAGTTAAAAAATGCCGCTGACCGGTATGAGCTCCTTAAAAAGGAGCATAAGGATAGCTTGGCCGAGCTGGACAAGGCACGCAATGCCACCAAGGAAATACAGACCGAGCTCAGGGGTGCACGGGAGGAGCTTCATCAGGCCGGTAAAATCGTGGCTGGAGGTTCCTACTTGCTGCGGACGAAGTTTTTCGATGCGACTTACGCTCCCCTGGATGGGCGCTGGAGTCCCGCGAATGCGTATGCGGCTTTGGCGAAGAGTACGGCTGACGCTGCCAAGTTCTTCGATGGTCAGGGTGATAAGGAGATGGAGAAGCTTTTCTGGTCGCAATTCAATGCTCCCACTCGCCCGCTGCCGTTAAATGACAAGATGGGTGCTATAGCGGAGCTTCACAGGCTGTCCGGTCTTGCAATGCGGTATGTAATAGACCATCTTTGGCCGGAAGGGCCTAAGCCGGACAGTTACTTTGGATTGGTGCAGCAGTTCCTTGGGGCCGTGCCTCGGATCGACGCCATGAGGAGGTCGGCGTGCATAGAGGGTGCACGGATGGCTCTTGCCCGCGTTAAAGCCTATTGGACGGATATGGAGGCCAATATTATAGCGGCCCAAAATCTGGCGGCGGGCCAGTATCCGGCCGAGCACTACTTGGCGCAGGTCACAGAAGGTGCCCGCCTAATAGAGGCGTATTGCTCGAAGAATGTCTTATTCGAGTGATGAGTCGAATCATTGTAAAAAACAATGTTAGTTTGGTTATAAGGTTATATTTATATGTTTTTCCTGAAAGTATTATTGTGTCCCCTTTGTGGCCGTTTACATATATATGAATGTTTAATCCGAAAGATAGCAGTCATTGGCTTCATCCCCCATGCAGGCAATGCGGGGGTGTTCGCAAAAAATATGCTTAATCACACTTGATCCAACGTCTTGGTCCATGAATGAGGTGATCGCACGTCGAACTATGCAACCGGACTATATAGCTGTAACACTTTCGCTTAGCCATGGGAGTCTAATGTTAGGGCTACTATGTAGCCCCTGGTACCTTCGCGTGCATTCGAATACGGGCGCGTGTGTACATGACCGGGAAACGGTCCTTCGTTAATGCGGAGGAATCCTAAAGATTCTGATGAGTCTTCAAGTGGTTGAACAGTCTATCGCTGTATCATGACAGTCAGTTTTCGGCTTTCTCTACTAAGGTGCTCGTCCGGAATAACCAGGGCACAATCGTAGTAGTTCTCCTTTGGCCACCTTAGCCGATAGTAATGGAACGTAAGGCGGCAAACCCAGGAGCCGGGCAAACCCAACATTTGACCAAAGACATGATTCGGAGCTGCTGCATATAAGGCCAAACTCGTGACGCCGAACACTCCCGAAGGTATTCGGACTTTATAAAAGTCGATGGGCTCAAGAATGCCCATTCGTTATAAACCCTATTTTTCCAGGTACGTGCGTTAATCTGTCGTGGCTAGATGCCAAAAACGGCAGTATCCTCTGTGGGTATGGGACCCATGGGATGGTTAAACAACAAGAGGCAATAAAAAAGGTTTACACAGGGGCTTAATCTAAAAAGAAACATGTTGAACGGGGCCCTGCTGCACGTCTGCGCCTTTGTCTACGTTGTGCCGTATCCTGGAAGGGTATCGCGCGAACGTTGTCTGTGGAAAAAAGTGAAACTCGTAGAAGAGTACAACGTAAGTATGCGGTGGATAATAAAAGTGTAAGATGTTGGCATGCCCAACTGTGGGACTGTGTTAAGTATTTATAGCCCCTGGTGTCCACTATGGGATTACATATACGGTGCCCTCGTTCAATTTTATCCGAGCGACCGGACTCCTCTAGCCGAGTCTGTGGTCTTTAATGACCAGTCATGTTTTATGATGTTGGAGGCTGCTTATAGTCCGGCCGCGAGGGCCGTCGCGTGTTCCTCTGCGAGTGACGAACGCTCTGTTAGTCCGCTAACGGTGATGACGCCACGTGGACCGGGCATCTTAAGTGTAAGGTAGCCATAGTGCGGCAATGCGTTGAAGCGGGCGAAGGCCGTTCTTCCGAGTACTGCGTGATGGTCGCTTTGGAAGCGCGATGATGAAGAGTAGTTCTTCGCTTCGAGTTGCTCGGAGAGCGAATGTTACCTCCGGTCTGGCGACGAAGCCTCTTTGCAGGCTTCAACGCCAGGTGTCACCCCTTCAAAGGTGGTGTTGCTTTGGTTAATTCTGGATGGGTCTATCCCCATCCTGCGGAAAGTGTCCTCATATATTAAATTGAGACTGTTGTTGCCGTCCATAAGGACGCGGGTGAGACGGTATCCGTCAATTATTGAGTCAAGCACCAAGGCCTTTGATCCTTCGTGCCGAATACTAGTTCGGTCATACAAGTTATCAAAAGTGATCGGATAAAGCATCCAGTGGTTAGGCGTGAGTACGATGGGCCCTATATCGAGCGCGTCTCTATGCGCGCATTCGTGCCCCCTCATGGATGTGTGAGTCGCGTGGATCATGTTCACTATTTTAACCTCTGGCGGGAATTTTTTCTGTCCTTCACTGTTTGGCTGGCGAGGTTCATCTTCGTCTTCACTTGGTGTTTCCCTTTCATTGTGTTCGACATTTTATTTGCCGGCCTGCTTGAAGACCCAGCACTCTCTGTGCGTGTGGTTTGCAGGTTTGTCAGGGGTGCCATGAATTTCGCGTAGTCTATCTAGGACTCTATTCAGACCGGACGGTCCCTCTTTGCTGCCTTTCGATGGCTTGTTTTGCTGATTAGGTCGAGAGCCCCTGAATCCGGCATTAACCATCGTGTTATCCGGGCTCTCTTTCTTGTTTTGGCGTTTGTGTTTATGACGCCGTGGTTTCCCGTTGCCATCCCTTATTTCGGATGTGCTGGGGTCGTTGGTGCCTTTACAGGCTAGCCAGCTGTCTTCTCCCGTGCAAAGCGGGTCATAAAACTTATTAGGGCTTCCATTGTCCTTGGCTTTTCTTGGCGAGGTGTCTGGCGAGCCACTAAATCACGGATCTGTGTTTGAATGCCACTAAGGCTTCGGCATCCGGACAGTCAACAATTTGATTCTTCTTAGTGAGGAATCTGTTCCAAAACTTGCGGGCGGATTGTCCGGGCTGTTGGACTATGTGGCTTAAGTTGTCAGCATCCGGGGGCCGGACATAGGTCCCTTGAAAGTTGGCCCTGAAAGCATCCTCGAGTTCCTCCCAGCTCCTAATTGAATTTTCGGGGAGGCCTTTTAACCAGTGCCGAGCTGGTCCCTTCAGCTTGAGGGGGAGGTATTTGATGGCGTGAAGGTCATCCCCACAAGCCATATGTATGTGCAGGATAAAGTCCTCAATCCAGACCCACAGGTCATCGTGCGTCATATGCCTCTATGTTCACAGGTTTAAAGCCCTGTGGGAATTCGTGGTCCAGTACTTCATCTGTAAAGCACAGGTGGTGAGCAGCCCCTCTGTATCTGGACGTGCTGTGGCTTGTCATCGGCTATTGTTGTGTCCGGTCTTTATTCCGGACTGATAATCGATTGGCGTAATCTTTTTGGCGACCATAGTCCTTCACCGGGGTGCGTCCTTTGGATCCATAGATGGACCTGGCCGCACCAGCTTTCTTATTCAGGTGTTCATGTGGATCGATAGCCGCTTTGTTGCGGTTGTGAAGTGGTACAGCTTCGTCATCGAATTCTGGCAGTAGCTTGCGTTTTGGATAGCTCTTTGTATGGCAATCATCGCCGTATCTTTCTTCGGTGTCTAGCACTTTATTCCATCTACGGTTGAGCGTTTCCTGTGCGGCTTTGAGCTGTTGCTTCTGCTTCTTTAGACTCCTTGCGGTGGCCATAAGCTTTCCGTGGAGGTTATCTAGTTCCACTTGTTTTTCCGGGATTGCATTATTATCCAGACTGTTTTCCAGTGCTGGTTCGTTTTGATGACCTTGTCCATCGGGATCATTGTCCTCGGGCGTCTGCTCCGAACTATGTTCAGGGTGACCTGGTTCGTCCTGCTCCATCGCTGGGTCCGTATGGTCGTTGTTGCCTTAAGAGTTGATTGTAGTATCGATCCCTCTGGCGCTCTTGTCACTATTTTTACTGTTGCTGGACTTAGAACGGCGTCTGCGCCGTCGCTTTGGCTTTTGTCCAGGGGTTTTATCGTCCGGATTGTCGCTTTGGTCCTCTTTGGGCGTGTCCACCATGTATACATCGTGTGATGAGGGGGAAGTCCAGCGCCCCGTAGATTCCGCATCTTCTCCTGCATCGTCGTCCATACCGTCGATGTCTTCAGAGTCGAAGTCAGGCACGTCAGTTAATTCATCGACCGTGGTTATGAAGTGGGTGGTGGGTGGGCAACGGATTTCTTCATCGCCTGCTTCGCACTCGAACTGGACGTAGTTTGGCCCAGAAATTTCTATCAAAGAGAGAGTTTTCAACGAGTTCAGCATGTCGCCAAAGGGCGAGTGCCGAAAAATGTCCGCGGCGGTGAACTCCATTACCGGAGCCCAACCTGGCTCGACCGGCTCGGGAGTGCGCGGACCGGACTCAACATCCGGATATGAATCCGGGGGTCCGGAGTCATAGGCCACCCTAGAGGTAGGGCCTGTGTTTGGCTCCAACGCCGATGAGTGCGCGACCTGCGGGACAGGGTCCAGCCCTCCGTCCTTAGGCAACGCAGCCTGCTCCGGATTTAGGTCCGAGGCTAATGCGGGGGTTATACCCCGAGATTTTTCCGACAGCAGATCTAATCCATGCTCTTCGTGACTGTCCGGTATCGTGTTATTGGCGATGGTTAAAGAGCCATCGAGCCCAGCAGCGATGACACAGAGGAACTCTCAATGAAAGCACCAGTGTCGGTGTCAAAACCGGCGGATCTCGGGTAGGGGGTCCAGATCTATGCGTCAAGGCTGATGGTAACAGGAAGCAAGGGACACAGATTTTTACCCAGGCTCGGGCCCTCTCGACGGAGGTAAAACCCTACTTCCTGCTTGATTAATGTTGATGATATGGGTAGTACAAGAGTAGATCTACCACGAGGTCGTAGAGGCTAAACCCTAAGAGCTAGCCTATGATGGTATGATTGTAATTGTGATCGGCCTTCTAAGGACCAACCTCTCCGGTTTATATAGGTACCGGAGAGGGCTAGGGTTTACATGGAGTCGGTTACAAGCAAGGAAATATAATATCCGGATCGCCAAGCTTGCCTTCCACGCCAAGGAAAGTCCCATCCGGACACGGGCCGAAGTCTTGAGTCTTGTATCTTCACGCTTCCATAGTCCGGACGTTGTACTCAGTCCAGCTGTCCGGATACCCCCGAATCCAGGACTCCCTCATGGGGTCCCTTCCCGCTCAATATTTGGGAAGAGTACCAGGGCCTCTATAAATAGGACTAGCCACCATCGTAGGAGGCAACACATTTAGGGGCAGCTCGATCTCATCTTGAGTAGTCCTCACCCGCACAAATTCACCAAGCACAAGAACACCTCGCCCCAGGAGGCTGTTCTCCCCCTTGTACTGTTCATCCCTAGCCCAAGAGGCAATCCACCACCACAATACTGGAGTAGGGTATTACACCACAACGGTGGCCCGAACCAGTATAAATCTTGTGTCCCTTGTGTTGCGAGTTCGTCAAGCTAGCCTTAGAGATCGTAGCGAGGTTAAGGGCGTGGTTCGGTAGGGGGAGATCTTCGCGCGCACACCAGAGCGACCTTAAGGGTTTTGCCGGAACCCAAGATCCGACAACATTAATCATTAGAAGATCACAAAACACACGGTTTCTATGCCGTACCCGTCTACGTTTTTTTTTGCATTAATGATCCATAAGTCAGTTACCTGTGCGATGTTTCCTAGTAAACCAGGCGTACCATTGACCCAAAAAAATCAACTACATGTGTACATTTGTTTGGAGATGGGATCTGCCAATTTTCTGTTTTCTCGCACACGAGTATTTTATGCGCTTCGTCTGCATTGTGTGTTTCCCCCGAACAAGTTTCAAGTTTCGCAGCGAAATTTTCATTAGGCGCGCGATTTCAGAATTTATTCCACCAACCACACCCCCACTCATCAAATTTCCTCAGTATCTCCCCCCACCGCGCCTCCCCCTACCGGCAGCTCAAACCATGATCGTCGCAACCACAGCTTCAACCACATCTACATTTTGCTCGGATCCAGTCAGGTAACCCACCGATCCTTATCACGGCCCGGCCTGATTGCTTAAATGGCGCCTACGAAACATCCTCATGCCTCGAAATCCCCCACCACTAGGAGCTAATGGCGGTCCATGGCACGATAGCCGCTGTGCGTGTCGACCCGGAGGAACACCTCGCCTCCGCCGCCGCCGACATGGTGCAGGCTCTGGCCCAGATGAAATGCCCCAGCGACTACCCCCCAGGACTTGACAAGTAAGATCTGACCAGCTAAATCTTACCAATACCAGTTGCAACGGCTATGATTTGTACGTTTGATGTATTAAGCATGTCGTTCCTTGTTTATTTCGATCGCACTAATCGGTGATGTTCAAATATTACCGTGTCTAGCTCAATTTCACCAATACCAAAGAACAAACTTACAAAACATGACTCAGGATATCACTAGAGATGCTGCTCATTTGCTATTTTTAGTGGATGCTAACCCTGTTGTACTTAACATGCATGTCCATGTACTTACGCGGGGTCATAACAATTGATGTTGTTGTTTGCCATCGAGGTTAATTGCATCCCGTGTCTTACAGTATTTCACATCATTTATGCGATTGCAGTTTAACTTATACCATTTACTAGTTGCATATAGGTACACATGTCAGTGGCACTGATCCATGCTTCGACACTTATGGAAGTGTTTTCGTCAAGGGTAACCGACACGTGGCATCCACCGTAACAAGTCCCGTTAAGCTATCGGGTCCGGTTTTGGATCCAATAACCCGTTAACAGCCCGAACCAATGGGGATTTTCCACATGTAAAATTCTGCTAGAGGAAACACATGTTGGCTCACCGTTGGGACAGATGTCATCCACTCATTGATCAGGAGGCGCCTATGATACGTCGACACGTGGCACGGCCCAATAGAGGACCATTCCAATGAAAAGGCCGGCCCGTTTGACTTGGTCAAAAGGTAATGGCCCGGCCCACGGAAAGCCTGTTAACGGCCCCATTTACGGCCCGCTAACTCCCGGCCTGTTACGGCCTATCGAAATTATGCCCAGTAGCTTCATCTAGGCCGTCCAATATGATTCCAGCCGTTGTAACTTCCATCCCATGTATGGCCCATGATGTCTTTCGGCCCATATGAGGCTCTTTGTAACTCTGGGCCCATTATATGCCCGAGATGAAACTGGCCCATAATGAACAGTATATCACTTTATACCCATTAACGACCCATTACTCCGTCGGCCGTTTCCATCCCGTGTTAACTTTCAGCCTTGTAAGGGCCCATTTATTCTTGGGCTCATTTCTAGAATTCGGTTAGTTACGATCCGTTACAGGCCTGTTCCGTTTGTGGGTCAAATTTAGCATGTGGTTACATTCGGCCCGTTTGTGGCCCGTTAACCCACTGGGCTGTTTTCATAGCGTTATCAAATACGGCCAATTAATGGCCTGTTATGGTCCACGAATAGTATGGCCCATGTTTGGCGAAATGATTATACGCCCTGTAGAAGGCCCATGGATCCGACGGCCCGTAGAAGACCAATGGATCCTATGGCCCATAGAAGGCCCATGGATAATACGGCCCGTAGAAAGTCCATGGATCCTGCGGCCCGTTGAAGGTCCATGGATCCTATGGCCCGTAGAAGGCCCATGGATCCTACGGCCCGCAGGAGGCCCATGATTAAAATAGTCAGTGTGTTGGCATGATTATTGTGGCCTAGTTACCAAAAATAGGTTATTGTGGCCCCTAGAAAAACACGGAAAAAGAACTGCTCTGACTACAAGAAAACAACTAAACAAGACAATAAGGAAATAAATAAGCAAGCAACTAACGCTAGCCTATTACAGCTATTACACGTATTACATCCACTGGGCATCAAAGTTCGCCACCAGTGCAAATATAGGGAACAAAGCAGCATATTACATACACTGGTCGTCAAAATTGGCCACCAGTGCAAATAAACACGGCAGCAAAAAAAGTCAACAACTGAAACAACTTCAGAAGAGCTCAAGAACGCTATCCTGGGTATCCACCATGCTGGCAATAGGCTTAGCAAGCTTATTAGCTTTGTCCTGTTTGGTGCTAAAATCCTCCAACGCTTGCTGTTGCACCGTAGCACGATCTCAATGCTCCATGGACTTCCGAGTCCTTCCGCTTCTTATCAAGACAGCTGATCGATATCTTTCAGCTTGTAGTTGAGACTCAAGAAATCGAACTGATTCGATAAAGTGAGTTTGAATAGCTTGTGCAAGCGATAGTGGCCGATGCTTCGAATAGTAAACCAAGACAGGACTTTGGGGTTGTCTCACTGTCTTCAAGATAGTTTTCCTTAGCTGTTTTATCAGCTTTGTTGGAGACCAACAAGGATGTCTCACGATCCTGAACCTTATCTGCATTACTTCCTTTAGCATTGCTTAATAAGGCACTCTTCCCCAATATTATGTCAGCATTCTAAAAGAAGAAACACGCAGACACATAACAGGTTTAGCATGTACTAGTATATGAAACTCATTTCGGTGAACCAGTTCATTAGTAAGGTGGACAAGATTAAACTACCAAGTCTTCTATTGCAAGTGGTAAATTATAAAAGCATCAAACAAACATATATCTATGTCCTATGGTCACTGCATTGTCTTGCCAAATCAAAATAGAGACAATCATATCAGTTCAAGAGAAAGCAGCACTGAAAGAATACAAAGCATGGAAAACTACACGGCACAACAAGATTTCAGATGGGTACCACAGGTCTACATGTACAACAACACTATTGGCCCTGTTGTGATGCTAGTAATGTGCATGATTAGAGAAGTCAGCTGTATACACAATTGAAATTGAAGTCAGCAGAGCTATTTATAAGAGCAAACAAGTTAAAGAAACATGTGTAAACATACCTGTTGTGCGATTGGAGTTTCCATTGGATCATTCAATTTTAAAATAAGTTTGTATGAGTAAATACAGTGATACAAGAGCAAAGCAGTATGCATGATAGCAATGGAATCTTAAATGAGAACAGTTGTTCTTCAGGTTTAAGCACTTGTTCTACATGAACAGAGTATAGTAAGACACAAGCATATAGTACTTAAAATAAAATGAGCTCATAGACCTTACCACATTCTCGGTTCGGGACCAGTACAGAACAAGGCGTTCATAGTCATCGTCCAGTAAATGTGTCTCAGGAGAAAGTAAGGGAATTTGATGAGTTTCTTTGCCACTGAAGTATGTTTTCTTCAGGTAATTCCGATACTGCCACCAAGCATTCTTGAAGATAGCAGAGGTATTAGCACAGGTTACCTCATCCTGAGTTTCCAAATCGGTCCTTCTCTATAGAGAAAATTGGGAAAATTTGCTGTATTATAACCATCATGGAGGTAGAATGTATGGGACAACGCAAAGTAATTGCCATGAATAACATTACTTGCACATAACTCCTGGACAAACACCTGCAACTGGCATTTTCCTTCATCTTCAGTATAATATTTCCATGATGGGAAGATACGCACATAGGATTTAACAACATCAAATGCGATAGATTCTAAACTATGAATGGCTGGTTGTGCTTCCTCCACAGGAATAGGTGTACTAACTGGTGGGGTTGGGGTTTGCAGTGGTAGTAGTGGTGCTTTGGGCACTGGAGCTGCCTTACTAACTGCTCTTTTTTGGGAGCTCTATGGTGGAGATGGTGTTGTGTCAACATGAACTGGGTTACTATCTGCTGGGCTTGGGGTTAGATTGGGGGAAGCTGGCTCTCTGTCCATCGCAATAGGGGTAAAATCTGCGAGAGTCCGGGTTATGTGTGGTAGGGCTGGTTTTCGTGCATGTACAACTGGGGTGCTATCTCCACCAAGAGGTAGCACTATTTTCTTTTAAGACCGTGTTTTTACTCCCCTAGATACTGCCATCACCAGCTCCAATTCAAATGGTTGTTAAACAGGAAATATAGTTGAATGTACAGACGTTGTATGAGAGACCGATGCAATAGATAGTGTGGAAAAAAGAGGGCATGAAATAGTTGACATGTATATTGTTTAACTAAAATGGATAGCATGACATAATTTCACATATATGATGTCTATCTAAACTGTATAGCATAGCATAACATAATTCGAAGATATGATGACTAACTAAACAGGATCGCATGACATATTTCACATACATGTTATTTAAGTAATCAGGATCACATGAATTAATTCACATATGTGATTTATATGCTAAGCAGAGGGCATTCGCATATATGATGTCTGAACTAAGAACATGGTGTTGAATATTGTGTATATGATGTTTAAACTATGCAATGCAAGACACCATATGCATGATATGAGTAGTATAACCATGCGAAGTTAGAGCATACACCTCGGTGGGGGAATAGGACTGGTCATCTGTCTCTGAATCCATCTCTGAGGAGCTATCGGGACCCATCAAGAGATCTGCTTCGACAGGTAGCACCTTCTGCTCTGAAGGCCTTGTTTTCACTCCAGATTTTTCCATCACCCACTCAAATGCTGATTCACAGGAAGAGTAGTTTAATGTAAAACATTGTCGACAAATGGAAATGTAACGAAGAAAAGGATGGGCAAGATATCATTCAAATATATGATGCCTGGTTAAATAGGATGACATTTCACATTTCACATATATTATGGCTGGCTAAAAGACATGATACTGCATAATTCCCATATATGATATTGAAACTAAACAGGTGGCATTACAGAACATGTCTAAACTAAGAAGATGACATATATGAT
This sequence comes from Aegilops longissima, assembly GCA_021605205.1. Lineage (NCBI taxonomy): Eukaryota > Viridiplantae > Streptophyta > Magnoliopsida > Poales > Poaceae > Aegilops > Aegilops longissima. Next base: position 338,382,388 of record CM038679.1, read on the forward strand.
GTCAAAAGTAGGCACTTCAAGGTAACATATGCATGATATGACAAACATCATCATGACAAGTTAGAGCAAACACCTTGGGGGGTAAATAGGAGTGGTCAGCTGCGTCTGAATCCACCTCAGAACAGATATCTTCCTCTGGATTATAATCTAGAGAGGGGGGAAGGTTTGCCATTGAACCCACCATGGAGCTATGTCTGCATGAAATTGTATTGCCACACAAAACTCCTCTATTTTTCTCTACATGTTCAGCATGACTGTGTACAATATCTGACATGCATACAGAAAAATATAGTGAGATTATGTAAGGAGAGCATGCAGAAATCTAGAGTAATGGTAACAACCAGTGGATGGATCCAAAAATAATGATAGCAGGCTGATGATTGCTTTAATTTAATAAAAAACAGATGATGATTGCTTTACTATTTGTTTCCCACCCAAGATGAACAACATAGGCATACCCTAGGTGAACCAGATATTAGACAGAGATACTATTCATTGCTGCCTCGATATGTGCCCCAAACTAATTTAGAACTCAAGTTTGAACATCAATTTGGACCTGACTTGGAGTCTAAGAGGTGAACAGGACAATAAAGTAGAAGGTAATTAAGCAATGCATAAAATAAGCCGAAACAAAAGAGTGCGACCTCTCTTCTGGACCCGTGTACTCCTCAGGTTCATTTGCTGAGTTGATGATGGTGATGCCATTACGGTGGGTTCCGGCAGCAAGGAAGGAGATCTGAGGCGGCGAAAGACGGTTAGGAGTCATGATGTCTGTTTTGGTGGATGCTTCTGTCGATGGAGCCGCTCAGGTGAGGTGGACGACGTCGCGGCAGGAGCAGGACAAACAACACAAAGTTTTCTTTGACACCTACCTGTAACTGAAGTAATTCCGTAAGGGCTCATTTGGCTTGCATGATTCTAAAAACGTAGGGATAGGAAAAACACCGGAATAGGATAGGGATGCACACTGGAAACATAGCATTTGTGAACACAAGATTTCTGTCAACTTGGTTGTTTGGTTCACAAGAATTGGAGGAGGAGAGGCAGAAACATGGCCAAAATAAAGTGAAACCATATGAAAGCGTGTACAGTTAGAATGTTATTCTGCCACTAATGCACTTGGTCTTGTTTTCATGCATAGGATTTTGAAAAGTAGGTCGAGGTGGATGTTTTGCTTCATTCGTTTCAACAAAATGCATGAATAATTGTATAGTAGAGTGCCATAGGTAAATTTCCTATTGCTATGTTTTTCCGTTGAACCAAAATAGCCCTAATGGATCGACATGAATGTAGAGTAATAAGTGATGCGACAAGTGTACAACCTCTTTGCCGTAGCCGTGTCAACCTCAGCATCATTGGGTTGGTCGCTGAAGAAGTTGAGGCAGAGGTGGCTGTCGGAGGTGTGGAGGAAGATCTAAGGAATCTGTAGACGGCGTCCAGGTCACTGCTCTATTGTGATGGATCGTTAAGTTCTTTGGAGCAGCTCTCGGTGAGCCAGAAGGCGTTGAGTGCAAGCAGCACAAGACAGACATCGTTAATCTCAAGTGGGATTCTAATAGCATCTCCTATAGATGAAGTAAAATACATTACCACCAAAAACCACTTGACTACAATAGATGAGGTAGAAACTGTTGACTCTAAACTTAACTGTTGAAACAGAAATTCACTGTGGAATCTAAATTTTACTGTCGAAACTGAACGCAATGGTAGCAGAGAGGCACTTCACATGTAGTTTAGGGAGGGCATGTAGTTCATCTTCAACCTACACCCCCCTTGAGCCTCCAGCTACCACTGGCCGAATCGCCGGCCCTCACGCTGCCTCGCCGCCCTGAAACAACTCCCCACCGCTGGTCCGCCGCCACCCCGGCCAACCCTCTAGCCCCCCGAGCTTTTTCTACGGCGATCCCCATGCCACCGCGCCCCCACCGCCGGTGACCACCGCCGCCACCCTGAACCCTAAGCTAGATAGTGGGGTACCTCTCCGGTGAGCCCCCCTCCTCGCTGCGGGTGGTTCTTCCTTAACTCCGGCGAGCCCCCCACCCACCACCTGATAATCGACTGACCCAAAAGTCGATTCAGTTGACTAAAGTGTAGCTAAATTGGAGCAAAGCAGCAACACGTGCGAGAGGGAGATTTGTAGCAGCAGCGCGAGCGAGCGAGCGAGAGCGGGAGCAGCTGGACACCGCCGCCGAAGAGGCCTCACGCTGGGGAGAGCCGCCGTGGAGATGTCGCCCGCGGAACCGGCTTCGAGGTAGCCGCTCCATGGGGTTGCGGAATGGAGCACCGTCGGTGCCGGGAGGTCAAGTTAAGGAGAAGGTGTGATGCGATGAGTGTACAACCTCTTTGGTGGTGCTGAGTAGGCCTCGGCTTTATCCATGAGTCGGTGAGGATGCTACGGTTCCGGTGGAGCAGGTTAAGGCGGAGCCGTGGGGATGGAGCAGCTGCGATAGACGAGGCGATCATCGGAGCAGCTCCTTGGAGGTGGAGGACGGGGCGGCTAAACCGGCAGGACGACGAGATGGACGACAGATCCTCATCCGGGGAGGTGAATGAGGGACGTCGAGCTGTTGCGGTGGACGACGTCATCGGGGAAGAGGCTCCGGTTGGGCAGCGGTGAGCTGCCGGATGGAGGAGGGTGGGGTTTCGCGGCTGGAGCGGAGAGGTTATGGCGGCTTGGGATTTCGAATGGCGAAAGGAGGCAATGGGAGTGGGGAACCATGACTTAGGGACGCGCTTGTCAAAATGGAGGGTGTGTTACAAAAGTACTCCCACCGATTTGAACTAGCAGCCCTTTCGGCTCAAGGTTAGAAGGGGGATTTCGCGTGACAGGATTTGGCAGCTGGAGGGAGTTTTCGCGCGCGTTGTAATTTCGGGATAGCAAGGCGCGTGTTGTGAAGGCGCCAGTTTTGGGAGCATGATATCTGAATTTTCGGGATATAACAAGGCGCGGGTTGAATTTTAGGGACAAGCCTAACGTGTAATATTGTACTTGTACGTACCAAATCAATTCACACTTCCCTCAACGAGAAAAACGAAAAAAATAAAACTATTCACACCACACAAGGAGAGAGTCTTGTACCGTTTTACTATACAAATGCTATTCAAAGCTATGAATCCATGTTATGTCCAATTAAATTATTTCGCTGGCTGTATGATGCATGTAACCTACTCATACCAACATTTTAGTGCATTCCAAATGTCTATACTACCGCTGCAATACGAACTGAATTTGAATTCTTTTCTCTATTTCAATAAAAATCTACAATCATGATTGTTGCCTTCAACCATCATTCGTGTATTACCATAACAACGAACCACATGATTACTATAGAGATAGATATGAACTATCTGTACTATATGAACTCGAATTCAATTTTTTGAATACACTTGATGTTGATTCCAAATAGTATTACATTTGATGTACTAACTAGATATCCATAATCTAAACCATGTTCCATACGTACACCGTGTTTATCACACAAAGTATACTGCCCCGTGTCGGGGAAGCTGATCCACGAACACCTATGGGACCGGCGGACCGAGCCCCTTTCGGTTCGGCGGGGGGCGGAGATCGCACGAAGAGCGGATCGAGGCGAAGCACACGAGCAGTTTACCCAGCTTCGGAGCTCTCCGGAGAGATAACACTCCTACTGCTGCATGTCTGAGTGTATTGAGTTCTTGCTTGGGAGCGCTGAGTGCACAGACACACTAGCTGCTAACGAGACCGAGTGTGAGTGTTTTCTGCCTTGAACCCCTCTCACGCTATGCATGGGCCTCCTTTTATATGCTAAAGGGGTCTCCGACAGGTGGCAACGTAGGCGAGGGTAAAAATGGAAAAGGAATTGCGGTTGGTACAACTACTTGCACAGTGTATCATACCTAACCCTGACGGCAGGGGACAAAGGTATTAAATGCCCGCTCACGCCACCCAAATAGTGCAAAAGGGACCGTCGGGACGCCACCGCTTCCACGATGGCAATCTTGTCGGCGCCTCTTGCCACCGCAAGACCGCTGGCCGCCCAGCCTCTTCGGATGCGCTACCGAAAGGTCCTGCGACACGTTGGTGGATGTCTTTGGAGTGCGGTACTGAGTGGTAGTGTGCGCAGCAAGCGCCTTGCCGCGTCGTTGTCTTGTCGCGTCCGGAAGCTTGTCACGACAGACCTCGCCGGACGCGTTAGCGCGTCGTGGCAAGTTCCTTGAGATGCCTTGTTGGCCTTCCGGCAAGCTCCTCTTGCCGGGCCTTGTCTCCTAGATGCCTTGGTTAGCCTTCCCGGCGAGCTCCTCTTGCCGGGGCCTTGTCTCCTTGGCTTGAATACTTTGTTCTTGAATGGCTCCAAAGGAACCACGGAGGACCTTGGCGATCACCCGACAAGCCTTGCCGCGGGGTGCTGCAACTGCCCGTGCACAAGTTCGAGATACTAGGGTACCCCTACTCTAGTACACCGATAGGAGCCCCCGGGCCTGGGCCACACACGGTGCCGAGCGCTGTTGGGCCAGGCCCAAAACAGGCACGGCACGCGGCCCGGGTTACGCCAGATCTCCTCAGATCCACCGCGCTTCACGAACGGCACGCGTCGAATGCGGCGTCGTGGGAGAGATCGTGGGTGGTTTCTTTATTCGGAAAGACGGAACGTCTGCCCCCTCCCTCTTTATAAGCAGGGGAAACAGGGGCAGTTCGTCCATCTCGCCGGTCGCTATTCCAATCTCAAAAACCTCCGCTGCTCCCCCCTTCTTCCCAAAGCTGAAAAGAGAGCAGCGCTCCGCCCCCCCATCGCCACCGGCACCACCAACGCCGTCGATCTCCCTCACCACCTCCGCCATGGCTCCAAAGCCGGGAAGGTTGTGAAGTCGGCCGGCCTTGCGGCTCATGGCGCTGCAAAAGGAGCGGCAACCTTCCCCTCGGCCGCCGAAGGATCCGAGGAGTATTACTACCTCTTCCGGTCGACGGAGACGGAGCGATCCGCGCATGAAGGTACTCCCGGCTGCCGCTTTGGAACCGGGCTCAATGGATATCCCTTCTTCGCGTTGTTCTTATCTGCGGGCTCGCCCGCCTTTCTCTGAATTTTTCTGTGAAATTATGAACACCTACGGGTTCCGCCTCCTTGACTTCACCCCCAACACCGTTCTAACCATGGCAGTTTTCGCACATCTCGGCGAAAACTTTGTCGGAGTCTATCCAAATGTAGCTCTTTTTCGCCACTTCTTCATGCCCTGAGTTGAGAAAGGAAGCCTTTATCCGCGGAATCGCCTGGATCTCGAGAACCGCAAGAAGGAAGCTTATCCGAGGGAGAGCTCCGCAGCAAGTGGGATGAGTGGAGAGCAGACTGGTGCTGGATTGTCGAGGAGAACCGCAGCCATTTACCGCCCAGCCGCTGAAGCCCCGTAGTCGCGCGGCAATGATTGGAGCCACGCTGCCTGTGAAGACGATAGGCTGAAGATTGCCGTCGCCGGATCCTACGCCTCGTGCTTGCCGGGCTCACCGAGGCGCCGTTGGCATAGACTTTCTTGGCGCCGACGCTTCGCAGAGAGGAGGAGACCCGCCGGGAGTTCCGTAATGCGGCGGATATCATGAGGCTGCGCCGGGCCTCAACTTCAACTTCACCGTCCCGAACCTGGAAGCGATGCTTTTGAACTGTTCAGCACGATCCTGAACATCCCGGCGTTCAGGTTGCCGAGGGGTGTCGCTCGCTTGGCAACAACTCCTCGCCGACCGCATCCGTGTAATGATGCTGCTTGTGCGATTCGCATGGAATTGTCCCAACTTGGCAAGAGCCCTGCAGACGACATCGGCGGGAGTTCTTTGACGGCTTGGTAGAAACGCCGTCCGCTCCGACGAACAAGAGCCTTACTCGCGACACCACCGATGCGGAGATGCAGCGACGCCACTCAGGGCTGGAAGAGGCGGCAGGCCGCCTACCCGGGCAAGTTTGGATTCTCCGTGGAGGAGGCAGAGGCAGCAGAGGCGGCAAGCCTTGCCGAGCGAGAGGAGCTTGCCGGCGAGGAAGAGCTTGTCGAGCCTGAAGCTAAGTCGAGCGAGCCCGCCGAGGGCGCGAGCGACTCGTTGAAGATCGACTCCTCCTCTTTCTCACCTTCAGACAGCTTGCCGGAAGCGGAGCCCCCAGCTCCACCAAGAAGGCGTCTCCGCAAGGCCGGAGACGTAGCGGGGCGGCAGACAGGTCAACAGCCGCCAAGGCGACGCAGCTTCCACCGTGGCAATCTTGTTGCCGCGGGAGCACCTCACGCCGCTGCTGCAACTGGAGCGGGGTCCTCCCGGACCACCGCTTCTGCTCCCGCCAAGCGACCAAGGGAACCTACTCCTCCGCCTTGTCGCGCCGAAGGTGGGCCGGACTTCGACCTCTCCGCACTCAGCTCCGACGAGGAAGAGGAAGAGTAAGATTCTTTGATGTACTTGTAGTTCTTCAATTCTTGCTGTTTTGTCTTGTATCTGATTTGCTTTACTCCGAACCCATTCCTTTTCAGGACTCTGGCCCAGAGAGCGGCGAAGAGAGCCAAGGTCCCGGTGATTGTCATCGAGGACGAACCCACCGCGACAGCAGGGGGTGTGTCCGAGACCATCTTGCCGGACCCGGCAACTATTCCCCAAAGCAGCCCCCAGCGCAGCCCCCAGCGTAAGTATATGGTTTACTTCCTGCTGTTAGGCGCGCATGGGTGCTCTTTATTTGCTGACATCTGACTATTGGTTTGCGTAGGAGCAGAGCAGTCTCACCAGGAGTGCCCGGAAGCCGCTCCCAACATGCCATCTGCTTCGACTACACCGCCAAGGGAGGATTCCCGGCAAGGAGAATTCTCCGCAAGGAGAAGTCTCCGCAAGGACCGTTCTCCGCAAGGACAGCACCAGCGACCCCGGTGGCGGAGACCACGACTGTAGATCCTAGTACAGGTAATCCTCTTGCTTGAAAACTTCCCTTGGGTTCTTTTTCTTCTGATTTCCTTTTTGGATATTTGCTTGACTTTTCTTCATTTTCCGGTCGTCAGATCCATCTGCCACAGAGCCGATGGAAACCGAGGTCGCCGGCGAGGAGGACGCGCGCGGCAATATCGACGACGCCGCTGTCACCGAAGAAGAAGCCGGCGCTGATGATCCCGCCGGCGGAGAGGCCGCCAAAGCTGCCGCCCGCAGGTGGCGAGGGGTCCGCGATCGACCGACGGCCCCGAGGCCGCAGGAGCGCCAGCGCCACGCCGACCGCCGATCCCTCCGCCGTTGCTTTGCAGGCGCCAGTTCAAGAGCCCCAGCCGGCGCCTATTTGAAGGCCGGCGATGGCGTCTTCATCAAGCTCCCCGGGCGCCGAGCTCCGTGGCGCCGATCAAGGAGAGACCTTGATGAAGAGTTGCTCGCCTCCGCTGGGCCGACGCTGGTCGACGCGCCGGACAGCAGCAGCGGCGAGCCTGAGGAGGAGCAGCTGCTGCGGAAGCTGTTGTCGCTCTACTGCGCCCGACAAGCCAAGCTGGTATCCCGAGAAGCGCTTGTCGCGAAGGTGGGAGTGGACATCGAGAAGCGCGCGGAGGAGCTCCGGGGCCTCAACCACGAAGCTCTCCGGTCCTTGGCAGAGGAGCGGGAGCAACTCGCCGAGGAGCGTAAAGCCTTCCTCCTCGAGAAGGCTGAAGTTGAAGAGCAACAGCGGCTTGCTGCCGAGAAGCTGTCTGCGCAGGAAGGCGAATTGGCGCAGCGGAAGGTTAACCTTGACAGCCACGAGGAGGATCTTGCCACGCGCGAGCAAACATTCGGCGGGGCTCTCAAGGAAGCAGAGGATGCTGCCGCAGCTGCCGAGGCCGCCAAGAAGGAGTTGGAGATGAAGGTGACGCAGCTGGAGGCCGATCTCAAGGTGAGCGGCGAGGATCTTGATGCGCTCAAGCATGAGCGCGAGAAGGACGCCTACACCCTTGGCGAGCTGCAGGGTCGTCTCGTCGAGAGGAGCAAGGAGCTTAGCGCCGCCAAGGACTCCAACGCAGATCTTGAGTTGAAGCTGACTACTTTGACCAACACTACCGGACGGCGCCAGGAGCAGGAGGTGGCCTTGAAGGAGAAGATCAAGGCCGACGAAGCGCTGTTGGCGAGTCTTCTTTGCCGCCTGAACACTTTTAGGTAGAATGTGGAGCTTTGGACCGAGGGTCTCGTGGATGTTGCCGCAGCCATCGACGGGGAGCCGGGCGCAGCCGGGATGGAGGATCTCGGTATTCCTCCGATGAGCACCTCCAACCCAGCGCCAAGCTCAGCTTGTTCTTCAAAGGCGTGGCGACGGCCCTCCAATGACTCGGAGACGATCCCAAAGCAGCTGGTCGACGAGTCGCGCATGATCTGCGCTGGAGCTCTTCAAAAGGTCTTTGGTGAAGGTGGCCTTCCGCAACCCAGGCCTCAACCTCACCAACGTCCTCAGGACCTTGCCGCCTGATGCTGATCTGGAAGCGCTCAAGACCCTTGTCACACCCATTGTGGACAAGGTGAGCGGGATCAAGAGGGTTGAGGGCGATCGCGTAGATTAGGCCGCCCGTTTTCTCTTTTTCTTGTCGCTGCTGGTCATGTTATGAAAACAATCTGTTAGAGCTGCGACAAACTATCTTGTAATATGACTCTATTTCGGGTAGCGATTGCTATGTTATTCCCTTTACTTGATTCCTTCCTTTGTATATTTTTGCCCTATGCTTTTAGGGAACTTGTCGGCGCAGGCACCTTAGCCATGAGCACTCGAAAAGGGACGTCAAGGCACTGTCTGGCGGTGCCGCCACCGACAACAAACCTTGTCGCAACTAGTCGCAGCTCACTTAAGTTGTTGAGCGGACTCAAACAAAGTAAGGGCGCAACTAGCTACGAGTTGGTTCCTCCGCAGACAGGTTTTCCATACAAAGCATGGTCGCTCGAGGAAGATAACTTAAAATTTTTAAAACTGATTGCTCAAACTTTAGCAACTTAGCTTTTTACATCGCTTGCTTCTCGGTAAGGCGAAACTTCCTCGAACGACGCTTGGTCCACACCATTATCTTCTCCTTTCCCCCCGGCAAACTTGTGGGTGAGGGAACCTTCCTTTCTTTGAGAAAGAGAAAGAAGAGAAAATAAAGATATGGAGCTTTACGGCTCGTTATTGCTTACCGGGGGTAGGCGCTGCACAAAGTGTCAGATAATGCATGAAAAAATAAAGTAGAAAGCATGAAATTGACAATATGTGCGGAGCACATGAGCTTTACTTATGCACGGGGTCCGCGCCCGGCTTCGTACCAAGGATTACATGCAACATCGGCAAGACTTGTGTAAAGGTGGTTGCGGAACAGGTTCCGCAACCGCGCCCCACGGGTAAAACTTACGAAGATGCTCAATGTTCCGTGAGTTGCTCACCGAATGCCATCTTCGGTCTCAAGGCGACAGTGCAGTGCCTAGTGACTCGTTTTACCCGGTAAGGCCCTTCCCACTTCAAGGCCAACTTGTTGGAATTCTTGGCGGACTGAACGCGCCGAAGAACAAGGTCGCCTTCCTCGAGACTTCTGGCATTAACTTTGCGGCTATGGTAGCGGCGCAAAGCATGCTGGTATCGAGCAGCTCGTACAGTGGCCTGAAGACGGTTCCCCTCAAGTAGCAGCGCGTCATCTTGTCGCAACTGCTCTTGCTCAAGCTCATCATAAGCGAGCACTCGAGGTGACCCATATACGAAGTTCCGTGGGGAGAACTGCCTCGCTTCATAGACTAGAGCGAAGGTGTCGACCGCTGGCTCGATTTGGCGTCGCCCTGATCGACCAAAGAACCACCGCAGCTCCTCAATCCAGTTCTTTCCGCACTTGTGCAGCCCGTCGAAAGTCCTGGTCTTGAGCCCGCGCAGCACTTCAAGATTCGCCTCTCCGCTTGACCGCTTCTCGGATGAGCAACGAAGCGAAGCGAACATTGGCGCCAAGATCTTGGACGATCGCATGAAGGTGTGGCTCGTGAATTGCGTGTCGTTGTCGGTGATGATCCTGTTAGGGATTCCAAAGCGGCAAACAATCGACCAAGAACTTGATCGCTAATCGTGCTGTCACCTTCCTCATCGCTTCCACTTCGCCACTTTGTGAACTTGTCGATTGCAACGCATAAGTACTCAAAGCCCCGACAGCTCGGGAAAGGGGCCGAGGATGTCGAGCCCCTGCATCGAAAATGGCCAGGATAAAGGGATCGCCCGGAGAGCTTGAGCTGGCGGTGTATCTGCTTGGAATGGAACTGCACGCTTCACACTTGGTTACTTGTGCAGTTGCATCCGGAGGGCTGTCGGCCAAAGAAACCTTGCCGGAACGCTTTGCGGCAAGTGTTTTGCGCCAATGTGGTGACCACATATGCCTCCATGTATCTCGCCAACAGCTTTTGTCCGTCTTCCGTGAATACACTTCAATTTCACCCGTTGAGTCTTCTTCGCAAAGTGTGTTGTCGACAAACTGGTACATATTTGACCGCCGGGCTACTCTTTCCGCTTTTTCTTGCTCTTCGGAAGTTCTCCGTCTCAAGGAAACGGATAATCTGCTGTGCCCATGCTTTGGAGCTTGCGGCTCGACAACAAGGACTAAAGGCACATCCGCTGCTGCGGAACATCCGCTTACGGCGAGAACCTGCGGCTCACCGGAGCTTGACGTTCCCGCAAGCTTGCCGAGCAAAACTTGTCGGGAGCGCTCGCTTCAACGGAACAAACCCTAGGGCTTGCCGGAGCAGACTGCACCCTTGGTGTTGATCTTGAGGACCTTCTTGGCGGCGGCTTCGGGGAGCTCTGCCGGAAAATAGTCACCAGAAATCAACTTCCTCTTCTTGTTCTGTCCAGTTGATGGCATTACAGACGGTTGAGTCAGTTTGAGCACCAAGATCCCTGGTTGCACAGGTAACTTAAGTACGGCGCACTTCGACAGGCCATCGGCAATGTCGTTCTGAGCTCTTCGAACATGTTCCATTTGTAGGCCGTCAAAGTGCTCTTCCAGCTTTCTCACTTCATCAACGTAAGCTTCCATCAACGGACTCTGATAATTCTTGTTCACTTGGCGGACGACAAGCTGTGAGTCACCCCTGACAATGAGCTTCTTGACACCAAGGTCTGCGGCGATCCTGAGACCTGCAAGCAAACCTTCATACTCTGCGGTATTGTTCGTTGCTTGCTCCTTGGGAAAGTGCATCTGGACTACGTACTTGAGGTGCTCTCCGTGGGTGCAACAAGTAGCACGCCCAAGACCGGGCGCCTTTGCAGCGAGAAGGCACCATCAAAGTACATCAGCCACTCTTTGCTTGCTTCCTTGACGGGATGCTCGCTTCGAATTTCTTCATCTTGTGTTGGCGCCCATTCTGCTATGAACTCCGCCAATGCTCTGCTTTGGATAGTTGAAGTGCTCTCAAACTTGAGGCCAAAGCTTGACAGTTCCAAAGGCCCACTCGACAATCCCGCCTGTTGCTTCGGATTTTGCAAGATCCTCTTCAGCCGGAAAACGGGTGACGACTGTGATCTCATGTGCTTGGAAGTAATGGCGCAGCTTTCTCGAGGCCATGAGAAGGCCGAAAAGCAATTTCTGCACACCAGAGTTCCTTGACCTAGCCCCCTGCAGAAGGGAACTGACAAAGTAAACTGGGCGCTGCACCATTCTTTTCTGCATCTTCTCACGCCCCTGCGCAGATCCATCTTTGTCGGGACCAGAGCTTTCCGGTGAAGTCCCTTGCTTGTCGCTGGATGCATCTGCCGTGGTTGCTGGCTCATGATCTGCCTCCCTCTCCGCTACTAAAGCAGCACTAACCACTTGATTGGTTGCCGCTATATATAGTAACAACTTCTCTTGTGGCTTAGGTGCGACAAGTGTTGGAGTGGAGGACAGGTATCTCTTTAAGTCCTGCAGTGCAGCCTCCGCTTCCGGAGTCCATTTCATTGGACCTGCCTTTTTCAGTATTTTGAAAATGGCGGTAGCCGCCAGCAGAACCTAGAGATAAACTTCTTTGAGAGCAGCTACGAACCGCAAGTCTTCGTACATCCTTGACGCGCTTTGGTGCTTCAATCTGCTCAATGGCTTTGATCTTGTCGGGATTGGCTTCAATTCCCCTCCGAGACACGAAGAACCCGAGAAGCTTGCCGGAGGGGACTCCAAACACACACTTCTCGGGTTGAGCTTGAGGTTGATCTTGCGCAGATTTGCAAAGGTTTCGTCTAAATCTTGAATCGAGTCGCTTTGTCCTTGCTCTTGACCACTATGTCATCCATGTAGGCTTCCACATTTCGTGTATTTGCGGCTCAAAAGCGCCATGGACTACCCTTGCAAATGTTGAACCAGCATTCTTTAAACCGAAAGGCATCCGACGAAACAGAGGTGCCACATGGGGTGATGAATGCGGTCTTCTCCTCATCCTCTTCGCCATGAAGATCTGATGGTATCTCGAGTATGCATCAAGAAATGAAAGCAAGTCACATCCGCCGTGGAGTCAACAATCTGGTCGATGCACGGCAAGGGAAATGGGTCTTTGGGACAAGCTTTATTGACATCGGTAAAGTCGATACAAAGCCTCCATTTCGTTTGCCTTTTGCGCACGACTACTGTGGTTGGCCAACCACGAGGATGGAGCACTCCTCTAACAAGGCCTGCTGCTTCCAATTTCTTGATTTCTTCTGCGATGAATTCTTGGCGCCCACCGCCGCTTCTCGACTTTTTCGCTTGACGGGCGCGATGAGGACAAACGGCAAGATGGTGCTCGATTACTTTCACGGGAACACCGGGATGTCGACGGTTGCCACGCAAATACGCCGACGTTTCGCCGCAGATAAAAGCAACGAGCGCCGCTTCCTATTTAGGGTCGAGAGTGGGCGATGGTGAAGGTACCACGGTGCCATCCTCCTTGGCGGACACCTTCTTGGTCTCTCGTGGAGCTGCCATTGTCTTCTTAGACTTGCCGGTGGAGCTCGATGGTGCGTCCTCGACGGTAGCGCAGCACCAAGAGGTGCGCTTGCGGAGTGGGCATCGTAACTCTTGCGGACTTGGTCTTCTTCTTCGCCACGGAGCTTCAATGGCAAGTGACTCGCGATCTGTTGTGGCTGCTGCTTCCGGTAGATCTTGTCGGCGCAGATAAGAGCATCCTTCTTGTCGCCAGGACAGAGATGACACTTATCGGGCTGGCATCTTCAAAGATGTTGTATGCATAGTGAGAGGCTGCCATGAATTTGGCGAGTGCTTTGGACGGTCGAGTATCCCATTGTAAGGCAATGGAAAGTCAGCAACGTCAAAAGTGACCCTCTCAGTCCTGAAGTTCAACTCGCTGCCAAATGTCACCGGCAACGTGATCTTTCCCTTCGGATTGCTCCTTCCCAGATTGATTCCTTGGAATGTGCCAGTCTCTTCGAGCTCACCATCAGGGATCTGGAGTTTCTGGAGCACCGCGGAGGAGATCAGGTTCAAGCCGGCCCCACCTTCAACTAGCATCTTAGTGACCTTGAGGTTGCGGATAGTTGGTCAAACCAACATCGGCAAGCACCCGACCGCAGTTATGCGATCAGGGTGGTCCTCAATATCAAAGATGATAGGCGTGCTGGACCATTTCAGAGGCTTGCGTGACTCGACGGGTGGTTCTGCCGCATTGACTTCCCGCACCCACTGCTTGAGCTGGCGGTGTGAAGTATGCGCAGAAGCACCGCCGTCAACGCCACGGGACCTCTGTGGCTTTCTGGAACTCCTGCTCATCGGTCTCGTCATCATCCATATCTTCATCGTCGTTGTCATCTTCATCCTTGTCGCGGCCGCGGGGAGGTCTGTCTTCTTGCCGCTGCTTGGCCTTGCCGCGGCGTCCTCCTCGGCCGGGGCGTTTCTTGCCGGCTCCTCCAGCACCTTCCCGGGCCTTCTCCTTGTCGCGTCGCTCGTATTCAGCCTTTTGCTGCTCGACCTTCTTGCATCTCTGGAGGTCATGGCCCTTGGTGCGGTGGATCTTGCAGTACTGCTTGTTAGCGCCGTCCTGCTTGTCGGCGACCACCACAGCCTGATAGTTGGTACCTGCGGCAATCTGCTCGCCGGAGCTGCCAGCTTTGGCTTTCTTGGCGCCACCTCCGTTGCCGGACTGCTCAACGACTAGCACATCTTTGCCTTTCTTCTTCCTGTTGTGCCGCCGCGGTTTTTCTTTGCCGGGCAGCCTCCTCACTATCAGATCCTCCCGCTTCAGATTCTCTCCGGGAGTTTCCTCCTTCCTCAAAGACATGCACACTTGTCGGCCGGGGCATATAGCTCATCGACGCCTCTCGATCTTGCACATCGCCATCTCCTCCCGCATCCTCGCGGTTTCGCATGTTCGATGGAACGCGCTGATTACAGCGGCGGGGTGGACATCTGGGATGTTGTGTCAGACGTGGCTGAATCTCTGAATGTACTTGCTAGGGCTCTCCTTCCTTACGGGCGAGCAGATGAAGGTCGCTCTCTTGGCCATGAGGCTTGTGGTCGCCTGTAAAGGCGCCGACAAACTGATGGCATAGGTCTGCCCAGGAGGATATGGAGTTGTCCGGCAAGTGCATGAGCCAGGATCTGACATTGGGCTTGAGCACCAGCGGGAAGTAGTTGGCCAGGATCTTGTCGTCCCGCCCCCCGGCAGCTTGCACCGCGATGGTGCAGATGCTTAGGAACTCCGACGGGTGCGACTTGCCGTCGTACTTCTCTGGTACGTCTGGCTTGAAATTCTTCGTGGTGGGCCACTGGACTTGCCGCAGCTCACGAGTGAATGCAGGGCAACCTACCACGTACGGCAAGTCGCCTAGTCCCCCTGGTGCATGCATGTCGACAGAGGGCCCAGCGCGCTGGTCCGATTGACGCCGCGCTTCTCTTCGGCGCTCGATGCAAGTTCGAGCATCTTCTTGCTGTCGTTCGTGAAGAACTTGGCGCTGATCGCGATGAGCTCATGGATCTGATGATGCGGTGGAGTCGCTGTCGAGGTGGATCCTACGAGTTGGCGATCTTGGCCTTCAGGGTGGAGAGTGCATGGTGGTTGCACCCCCACCGGTTTCGTTGCCATCGGCTCGTGCCTGGCAGTCCTGCCGCGGCAGCGATGTACTCGGCTGCCGCGAAGTGTCACCGTTGGCGAGGCCGATGAGACTCTGAATGGTGGCCCTCCATTCATGATCTTGTCTGCCGTTGGAGGGTAATCCTAGAGCAGTTGAGCTCGCGCCAAAGCTTCTGCTGGAGTGGTGGGCGGCAGTGGCGAACGGCGCGAGGAGCGGGATATGCTCGGACTTCCAACTATGTTAGAAGGAGCAGTATCCCGTCCAGGCGACCGTGCCTCGCTCGTGCCAGCATGTTGGTGTGCATGCTGGTCTTGAGCACCCCGAAATCCACCAGCTCGATCTTGGTCCAACGAACGTATGGCATTGTGAATACCATGACACTGTCGGTCCCGCGCCTCCTGAGATGGGCGCGGTGCATGTACGGACGCCGAGGTCTGCGCAGCCTTGTCTTTGGACCTGGCAGCACCGTGGGCTCCCTCATCGATGCCCGTTCTTCCGCCGGCGTCTACCCCACCACCCGTTTGCTCCGGTGGTGGTGGGTTCAACGTGGACGGAACAGCTGCCGCCGAAGCCTTCTTCTTCGGTGGCATGTCGGTGAAGAAGATGAAGATCTAGCTCGTGTGAACGTCGGATCAGGTTCACACAACCTCGACGCCCCCCTACCTGGCGCGCCAAAGATGTCAGGGAAGCTGATCCACGAACACCTATGGGACCGGCAGACCGAGCCCCTTTTGGTTCGGCGGGGGGCGGCGATCGCACGAAGAGCGGATCGAGGCGAAGCACACGAGCAGTTTACCCAGCTTCGGAGCTCTCCAGAGAGATAACACTCCTACTGCTGCATGTCTGAGTGTATTGAGTTCTTGCTCGGGAGCGCTGAGTGCTCTGTAAACACTAGCTGCTAACGAGACCGAGCGTGAGTGTTTTCGCCTTGAACCCCTCTCACGTTGCATGGGCCTCCTTTTATATGCTAAAGGGTCTCCGACAGGTGGCAACGAGGCGAGGGTAAAATGGAAAAGGAATTGCGGTTGGTACAACTACTTGCACAGTGTATCATACCTAACCCTGACGGCAGGGGACAAAGGTATTAAATGCCCGTCTACGTCGCCCAAATAGTGCAAAAAGGGACCGTCAGGGACGCCACCGCTTGCCACGATGGCAATCTTGTCGGCGTCGCTTGCCACCACAAGACCGCTGGCCGCAAGACACCTCTTGCCACCGCGGCGCCGAAAGGTCCGAGCGACGCGTTGGTGGATGTGCTGGAGTGCGGGTACAGAGTGGTAGTGTGCCGCGGCAAGCGCCTTGCCGCCGTCGTTGTCTTGTCGCGTCCGGAAGCTTGTCGCTCACAGGGCCTCGCCGGGACGCGTGGCGCGTCGCGGCAAGTTCCTTGAGATGCCTTGGTTGGCCTTCCCGGCAAGCTCCTCTTGCCGGGGCCTTGTCTCCTAGATGCCTTGGTTAGCCTTCCCGGCGAGCTCCTCTTGCCGGGGCCTTGTCTCCTTGGCTTGAATACTTTGTTCTTGAATGGCTCCAAAGGAACCACGCAAGACCTTGGCGGTCACCCGGCAAGCCTTGCCGCGGGGTGCTGCAACTGCCCGTGCACAAGTTCGGGATACTAGGGTACCCCTACTCTAGTACACCGACACCCCGCCCCCTACATTATGACAAGTATTTAGCCCTGAGCTACAAAAGCCACACATTAGCCCAAATTATAATCAATGTTCTACATTATATATCTTCTTCAAGTATCTGTATCCACTTTTTTATAATGAATTATGATCTCTCTTCATCTTTTACACCGTCATGATCCTCTTCTCTTTGTAGCTAGCTAGCGCTAACTTTTTATCGTGCATGCACACGCCCGCCCCCCTCTCACCCTCCCTCAGTGTCCCCTCCATTGCGCACATTAGTTATTTCTCTTTAGGTCGTTCACCCGAAGTGTGTGTAGGCCCCCCGGCTCCTTCTTTCCGGCACACACCGGTCGATATACCCCTCTAGCCAAGTGTGCCTACCACAAACACATACTTCCCTCTTCTCTTCTCACCGTTCATGCCCCCCTATGTCCAATACGGTTCCATGCAGGTTCACACTCCCGCCCCCTCTTTTCATCAATGTCATACTCACACACTCCTCCCCTCTCGGCATAGTAGGCCTCTCGCACCATCTCCTAGCCGCACCCCTCTCCCCCTGTCTGTCTCTCCGGACCTTATTTGCTTCTAACACATGCATGCATGTATACATACCGATCTCCCTACATATAGCTAGGTCGACTATAATTCTTTTCCCCCACGCAACGATAGACATACCTCACTAGTTATGTCTCTCCCTTTCTCGGACAAACGATGGTTGATCTTCCTATGTAGTTACGTATGCTTACCACAACCATATCGTCTCCCCTCATCATCCTTGCATACCTCCCGACCCGGCTCTCACACGCACGTGCATAGACAGACAGACATCCCCGGCCCTCTCTTATTGATATTGGACTTCTACCCTCCGTTTTTCTAGCAGGCCTCTCCAACCCACCAACACTCCCACACTCTACCTTTGTCTTTCTTCGAACCTTATTCCTCTACTACACATATGCATGGATGCTGCTACCTCTTGAGCACTGCGTTGGATTTCCTTGAAGAGGAAAGGGTGATGCAGCAGAGTAGAGTAAGTATTTCCCTCAGTTTTTTAGAACCAAGTTATCAATCCAGTAGGAGGCTATGCGCGAGTCCCTCGTACCTACACAAAACAAATAGCTCAACGCAACCAACGCGATTAGGGGTTGTCAATCCCTTCACGGTCACTTACGAGAGTGAGATCTGATAGAGATGATAGATAATATTTTTGGTATTTTTTATATAAAGATGCAAAGTAAAATAAAAGGCAAAGTAAAAAATAAAAGCAATAATAAAGTGATTTAAGACTGATATGATGAGAATAGACCCGGGGGCCATAGATTTCACTAGTGGCTTCTCTCAAGAGCATAAGTATTCTATGGTGGGTGAACAAATTACTGTTGACCAATTAACAGAATTGAGCATAGTTTTGAGAATATCTAGGTATGATCATGTATATAGGCATCACGTCCGAGACAAGTAGACCGACTCCTGCCTGCATCTACTACTATTACTCCACTCATCGACCGCTATCCAGCATGCATCTAGAGTATTAAGTTCAAGAAAACAGAGTACCGCCTTAAGCAAGATGACATGATGTAGAGGAATAAATTCATGCAATATGATAAATACCCCATCTTATTATCCTCGATGGCAACAATACAATACGTGACTTGCTGCCCTACTGTCACTGGGAAAGGACATCGCAAGATAGAACCCAAAGCTAAGCACTTCTCCCATTGCAAGAAAAACCAATCTAGTAGGCCAAACCAAACTGATAATTCGAAGAGACTTGCAAAGATAACCAATCATACATAAAAGAATTCAGAGAACTTTCAAATATTGTTCATAGATAATCTTGATCATATACCCACAATTCATCTGTCTCAAGAAACACACCGCAAAAAGAAGATTACATCGAATAGATCTCCACGAGAGAGGGGGAGAACATTGTATTGAGATCCAAAAAGAGAGAAGAAGCAATCTAGCGACTAACTATGGACCTGAAGGACTGAGGTAAACTACTCACACTTCATCGGAGGGGCTATGGTGATGATGTAGAAGCCCTCCGTGGTGGATTCCCCTTCTGGCAGAGCTCCGGAACAGGCCCCAAGATGGGATCTCGTGGGTACAAAAGGTTGCCGCGGTGGAATTAAGTTTTTGGCTATCTGATCGTTTGGGGGTACGTAGGTATATATAGGAGGAAGGAGTACGTCGGTGGAGCAAAGGGGGGCCCACGTGGCAGGGGGCGCGCCCTAGGGGGCGCGCCCTCCACCCTCGCGACCGCCTCCTTTCTTTCTTGACGGAGGGTCCAAGTCTCCTGGATCATATTTGTTGAGAAAATCACGTTCCCGAAGGTTTCATTCCGTTTGGACTCCGTTTGATATTCCGTTTCTTCGAAACACTGAAATAGGCAAAAAACGGGAATTCTGGGCTGGGCCTCCGGTTAATAGGTTAGTCCCAAAAGTAATATAAAAGTGGAAAATAAAGCCCAATATGGTCCAAAACAGTAGATAATATAGCATGGAGCAATCAAAAATTATAGATACGTTGGAGACGTATCAGATGCCGATTGATCTCCATCAATACATAACTAGGTATCTCTCCTTCTCCACACATACACTAGTCGATCTAACTCTCTATAGTTAGGTCTCTGCCCCCTCCCCCTCCCCCCCACACACACACCGATATTCTAACGTTGTAGGTAGGTATCCATGCCACAGAGAAAACTGCACCTCTGCCCTCTCAAATTCTAGTAGGCTAGCCACCCTGTATCTTTGACGTGGGCAAGCACACATTCGATGGGACTCTTTATCGATCGCGCAGCCACACACTTCATCCATGTTTTCGATTCTATCGATATCTCACGCCGATGATCCCTCCACTCCCTTCTCGTGGATCGCTCCCTCTATATGTGATATATCCATGACTCTGTCTCACACAGATTGCATATGTTACATTTTTGTTTGAGATATCATCGACACATTGCCTCTATTTCGCACAAACCATCTCTCTCACACCCACCCATGTATGTACCTGCACCTAAAGAAGAGGTGCATGCAGGATGCACGTATTTACGTCTCGTTCCCAGCCACACCCGCGCGGGTACACGGTGGAGTTCGTTTCTGTACGAAAAGGCAGCCCACGTGATAATTTTACGCGTATAGCGATTGTTTACTCGAAGGAGGGTCGTGTACCACGCATAGACGGAACAAAGTTCGACTTGACGTGTTAGTATTAAATAAATTTATATATTCCTGTATGGCACGTACAGAATATAAAACGATTGTCGTGGGGAAAATGGAAAAATCCGCTCCACTATATACAACGGAGCGTGCCTGCCGGGGTTTGTCTCTCGTCACACCATCTCACACAAGGCGAAGGTGGCCTCTCCCTCTCTCTCTCACCGTTGGTCAGTGATCTGGCCGCATACCGTCCGCCGGCGGAAAGGGATGATGTGCATCGTTTCTCCGTTCGACGGTGTTGAGGCAACACGTCCCGATCTGCCGTACCCGTCGTTCTCTCTGATCAAGCTCCAACGACACAAGGCCTTCGCCACTTGCTCGCTGCACGGTATGGGCAGATCCCGGCTGCCGGCGCCCTCCTAGTTTCATCCCGACGACCCTCAGGTACAGCTTCCTTCGGGCTTGCTCCACTGCCCATCTTCCCATGTTGCTGCATGTGGAAAATCCTGCATGTGGATCTTCTTTAGTTGTTTGCTTAAAACGTATCTCGGCCGGCGTACTTTCCATCTTGCAATCTCATCCTCAAACCATTTTTGATAAACCACCATGCCGCTATCTTTCCCTTATTACATGGAATATGCTTCTTTTTTGTAGGCGTATGTGTCTTCAACTCGTTTTATTTGGCAGTAATTGTTTCCTTTCTACCTCCTTTTGCAAAAAGGGCTTTCCATTTCACCTTGTTGCTATTGCGACCGTTTGGTGAACTGCACAAATCACTTTTTCTTTAGAGTGTTTTGTGCAGTTCTGCCAAAATGTCACACGGGCAACATTTTTACATTTCTATGGGACTGCAGAAAGGGAGATTGGTTTTGCTATCCTCCTCATCCAACTCCGTGCCTAATCTTCTCCAACAAGTATTTAGTCCTAAAGAGAGATCTTAGAGGTGATTGGCTTCTATTTGTGTGTGTTATGTTTCATTATCTAGTTCCACTATTATTGTAATCACACTGGCTGGATATCTTTGCAAACAGGGATGGTCAACTCAATTTTCGTGGAGCTGCACAAAATGATCGGATTGTGGTGTCTCCATACACCTCTTTTTTGGCTACAGAGCTGGGTGAAACTAGCTATGCCCAAGAAATGGAGCCATGCCTACGAACAACATCGATCAATTATATATTTTCCTTTTTTTACACCTTCTCACAACTTTGTCTTCAGTTGTGATGTGAATATTGGTGCTGATCTGTGAACCATCGAGATGCATTAGCAACCATGGTAGTTTCATTTGTATTTGATGGAATTTTGTAACGAGATAATCTTGAGGCAAGAGGACACATGAATCCTAAGTTGAAACCTTTTTTTCCTACGGGAACCAAAGTTGAAACCCTCATAGCATCATAGTACAATTTCATTAAAATTATGCGTACATATAAAAAAATCCTGAAGGATTGATAGCAATGCCAGAAACAATCCAACTTTGTATCACCGACATGTGGGACATCTTTCATTCGAGTCCACCTGCCATGCAGCAATATTGAGTGCACAATTGGAGGGAAAGATTCACCCCGGTCGTTGTGCCGCAGTAGTAGTGACTAGTGACCAGTCAAATCACAGAGCCCCACCTTCGCCATAGTAAGTTGCTCGGACGAAGCAACCATCATTTCTCTGTTCGTTGAATCCACTGGTACTCCCATATTCCCAGAGTAATAAGTTGCTCGAGCGAGGCAACCATCAATTCACCTTTCCCACAGTAAGTACTAGTACCTCATTTTTTTACTCTAGAAACAACCACACACGAATATTGGACGGTAGCAGCACAACAACTGAATCAAAAATCGAAACCAACCAATGAACTACTACTAACGATGAACGTTTGCTAGTACCATGTACTCCATCTGTCCATGTATATAGGGCTTATTGCGTTTTCTAACGTTGTCCCTGTTTGGATCCATGGGTTAGAGTTAGTTTGAGCTAGATGGGGCTCAAATAGCCCTAAAGTATCCAAGCATGAGGGTTAAATTGGAGTAAGTTGCACAAAACCCACCAAAAAAAACTATCCCATCCAAGAGGTGCTAATTGGAGATAGTTCTCATTGGGCCCACTAAAAAATCACTTTTCTCTCTCCATCAAGTGCATTTATTGTCAATCTAACCCTGTCACCCAAACACCTCTTTGGCTACAGTTAGTTCAGGGTTAGTCATGAGTTAGTCTAACCTCTAGCTAAGTTAGAGTATCCAAACAAGAGAAGTATAGGGCATGCAAGTTGCTCAAAGCATACAATCAAATTCGTACATGAAAGGATATTTTTTAAATGCAACGTGAAAGGATCTTCGAATGATATAATCTTCAAATTATATAAAATCTTATCAATAGTCAAAGGCATCCTCGAAGAATACATTAGGCCCTATATAAAATCTTATCAATAATCAAAATCAAGTGTTAATACTACACCAAACAAGTTCAAAATGAGAAACTGGGCCCACTCACGGCACTGCACGCCTATCTCGTTTGGTCCGTCGGTCAAAGTGCTTCCTCTTCTTGGCATAACAGTAGAGTACAGTAATTTTTTTAGAATGCACTTGGCATGTCGCTAACATGTGATGAGTTAACCGACCTCAATAGACGGCAAAAACGCCAGCTGGCCACACTTTGAGAGAGACGAGGTGCGAGAAGCGATACGGGCTGCTGGATTACTAGAGCTAGGTGTCACACGAAGGCCAAGAAATATGGTGATAGCGTGGGTTGGCCATGGACAGTATGATGTAACTACACTGGCCTGCTGTGTTTCGTACTCTTCTGGTCTACTGTGGAGATGATTGGTTGATTTTATATCGCTGAATAATATAAAATATTATGAGTGCAGACGCTCCACCACGAGGTTCCTTGCTCCTTCTCGGTCGTCGGGCATGCATGTAATGCTATTAATTAGCAAATAAACATTCTTGTTTCTTGACATATCAACCAATAAGAGATGTGGGCGTTCATGTTTTCAATGACTCGAGACTACCAAACACGACATGCAGTGGTTAGTTCATTGCATGAAATGCTACTAATTAGCAAATAAACATTAAGTTCTCTTGTTTTTTCCTCCTCCTTGGTCACGGTGCACAACCAAAGATGACTTATTCACCTGGACGGAGGGAGTAATATAAAATATTATGAGTGCGGACGCTCTACCGCGAGGTTCCTTGCTCCTTCTCGATCATCGGGAATCTATGAGGATAGAATCTATGAGGTGACAGTTTGGTTCAAGCACACCTTAGTAAAGCCACACTTGGACCCCACATGGCATACACACAAAAAATAAGGCAATATTCCCTTTGCCAACTTGTGGCTCTCATTTTGATGAACTAACCTTAGGCAAGCTTGGCAAAAAATGTGTGGCAAAGTGTGGCAATGCTAGGCCTAGAACCAAACAGCGCCTTTGCCACAACTAACCTTAGGAAAAGTTTGGCTGCCACAAAAAGTGTGGCTATGGCCACCACAAGTGTGGCAATATTTGGCAAAAAATTGAACCTATGACATGTGGACCATATAACTAGAGATGTGTGGCAAGCCACGAGTGTGGCAATGAACCAAACACATGTCTAAGATGTTGTGGCATGACTAAGGTTAGACGTGGCAACCTTAGGCTAGGAACCAAACAGGCCCAATGTTCTTCCACTTTTTTTTACGTCAGCTTTGTTCATCCTTTTGCCAACACGCGAGACATCTAGCATCAAGGTGCATGTGTCATGCAAGAAAATGGAGATAAGCAGTGCGTAAGTGAGTCATGCACTTCGATGGCACCTAGTACTCCCTCCATCCATAATATAAGAACATTTTTGACACTCACTAGTGTAAAAAATGTTCTTATATAATTTCTCCTGATGTGAATAGTGCATGTACTCAATGACGGAGCATGGGATGGTAGCCATGGACATGGTTGGCCCTTTTTTGGAGAGAGTACTAAATAACTTTGATGTGTCCCGTCAACTCGCTGAACAACGAGCTCCCTCGCCAATGCATGCGCAGTGGCTCGCAGCACGAGGAAAAACTTTTGCTTACAAGCGGTGGACGTGCAGCAGTTCATTTGGTGTCAGATTGCCAGTAGTACTACTGTAGTACTATCATTATTATTCGACTTTCATAAGAGGCGAAGAGCCAAGCGCAAGGTCACCTACTAACCTAGTACTACTAAATGAACTGCTGCACCATTAATTAATATAGGCGGCTCTTGAAGCGGCACATCATTAACACAGTGCTCTTGCAGCAGCAAGTACTCTCTTCGTAAAGAAAAATAAAGGATAGGAGTGGCATGTCCACTTGAATCTCATAGAATTAACACGGTGTTCCCCTAAAAACCAGAGTGTTTGACACAGGAAAAACAAAGGA
This sequence comes from Aegilops longissima, assembly GCA_021605205.1. NCBI lineage: Eukaryota > Viridiplantae > Streptophyta > Magnoliopsida > Poales > Poaceae > Aegilops > Aegilops longissima. The sequence goes on from CM038679.1 coordinate 338,406,520, forward strand.
AGTGAAAAAAAAAGTTGGGTGGATGCTAGATTGCCAATTAACACATGATTACATGGGAAAAAATCTTATGGCATTCTATCCTATGAATCAAACGACCAATGTAGGTAGCACGGTGCTGCCTCTCATCAACCTCCTCTGCAAGAGTTTTCTTCTAGTAGTGGCGGAGCTTAGGCAAGGGACACAATTGATTTTCAAGAAGGGCTCGATTAATTCAACTATGTCTCCTAGCTAGCAGCGCCCACCTGCAAATGAACGCCACCATGAGCTACGCGACAATGATAGAGGTTCTGGGAGGACCAGAGGTAGGCGGGCTACGAGCCGACGAGGTAGCCCGACGACCCCTTGAGCTTGAAAGGCACCCGCATAATCTCCTCTCCTCGTAGGGAAGGTCGGGATCCATTGGGTACATCTCCGACGACATCCGCGGCTTCCTACGGTGTTGTTGCCATTTCATTAGTGTAAATAATTAGTCAATTCCTAGTCAACAATCAAAACCGCAAAAACTCTAACTTGTGAAGACTAAAACCACTCAAGGGGGTGATATTCCCGGTTTTAGAGATTTGAGGGTAAAAATCGTATCGAAATTGACTTTGGGGGGTTATTTGTCCATCAACATACATTTGAGGGTGAAAAATATACTTCTTTCAATGGTCCGCTGGTAAGAGTATTCTTTTTAGATTTATAACATGTGGGACCGAGTGTGAGCGAACCAACTTCAATCGACGGCAAAATCGCCTGCCGGACGCACTTTGAGAGAGACGAGGAGCAAGTAGCGATACGGGCTGGTCGTGTCATGCAAGAAAGTGGCTTGTCTCATGTTTAAAACTTGTTGTACTATAGTAGAGGTAGATGTAGATGTAGATGTAGTGTAGACGTAGATGCAGATGTAGATGTACATGTTGAGATGTAGAGATAAGTGAGACTCACCAACGGTCACCAACGTAGGCCGAGTACAGGCATGAATCACCCACAAAAAAAGGAGTATGTGCACAAAGAGAAAAATTTCACGCACGTACGCACATACTATGTGCCTCATTCCCTAACACACGTGCGCGGGTATACAGTGGAGCTCATTTCTGGATGAAGTGGCAGCTCACGTGATAATTTGACGAATTTGGTAGTTGTTCACTTAGTGGAGGGTCGGGAACCACGCGTGGGTGAATCAGAGTTCCACCATGATGCGGTGGCGTGTTTGTTTCCAAAAAAATTTCTTCAATGGAACATACACAGTTTTTTCTTGAATGGCACGTGAATCGTGCACATACTCAATGACGGAGCACGGGATGGGATGGTAGCCATGGACATGGTCGGCCCTTTTTGGACACTACTACACTGGTACATTGATGTACACTTTGAAAAAAAAACTACTACTTTGATGTGTCATGTCAACTCGCAGAATGATGAGAAGCTTTCTTACTACGCCCTCTACATAGCCCACACTTTGTATGGCTAGTTATAGTGGGAGTAACTTAGCGCACTCCAAGAAAATTTTGCCTATGTGCCAAGTAGTTAATGAGAAGTGGTAACAAAATATGTTACTGTAACATGGCATTCCCCAAGACAAGATGAGTCTACAAGCTAATAAATGAAGCCATCATAACATTACACTACTAGAGAAAACCCTAGCAGCAGCGTGGGTTTTGAGTGTAGCAGCAGCGCGGGTGGCTGCGCTACTAATAGGCGCTACAGCTAACTTGTAGTAATAGCGCGGTCATTCCAGCTACTCATCGATGGCGATGTCGCAGCGCCTTTTTCCCAACGCTACTATTAGTTAGCTGTAGCGATTTCATGATCCTCGCCATCGCTATATCTTTCATCATTTTCCTTTCGGACACTAGATACTAGGTATCTGCTACTAGATATCAAATTCATAAACCATTCTTGGGTAGTACTCCTTCGTTCCAAATTCATAACAATTTCATGCATAGTCAATATGCATCCTCAAGCAGTACAAGGTCATATCAACGACGATCATCATATGTAGTTCTAGATGACATCAACGACAATCATCATAAGTAATTCTAGATGATATAGCCACACACACATATGTAGTTCTAGATGATATAGCCACACACACACATATGTAGTTCTAGATGATATAGCCACACACACATATTTAGTTCTAGATGATATCGAAGACAATCATCATCCTCAAGCCTGGGCGGTTGGTGTTCCTGATAGTAATTAGGATGGCCTGTCCAACACGACGATTCTTGCCATCGAGGAATTTCTTCCACCCAACCGAGTTTAAGTGTGTGCGACCGTCCGTGTCCTCATCATCTTCATCGAGTGGGTCCTCATTATCTTCATCATCTTCATCATCTTCGTCATCTTCATCATCTTCTACCAAGTTGAGATAAATGACAGCCAGCTTGGGTCTTTCTGCTCTGAAGGAGAAGCTGATCAACTCACCACCAGTAAGACGCATGTGAGCGACGAAACGGGCCCATCCATCTCCTCCAATCTGCGACATATTGCGTCCTTTCTCGACCTCCATAGTGTACGGCCCCCCAGGAGCCTCAAATGTCACAGTGTCTCCTGTCAGCTTGTTGAATTTCAACCTCACATTGCATGGGACGATCTGTCTAAAATAAGCAAAATGACATAATGCAGTAATGCCATCACTAAAAATACAATAGTTATTACATTTCATCTAATTTCTTACACCGCATGACTAAAATTTGGAAGTAGATGCCGAACAGCTTGCCAGTTGCAAGGCTATTGGCGCACCTTGACTTGCATAGTCGACATAGTGGTGGTGGTGGCGCCATTTTTCCTAAAGCAATATGAGCAAAGGATTAACGATCCACTTCACAGGAAAGAAAAATAGTAGCATGTGATATTTTTGGTTCTTTCGCGAGAAGCAATTTGATGGACAATTATAATCCTAAGATCTACGTATTAGCATGTGATATTTTTGGTTCTTCCGCAAGTAACATATTAGATGACAAGGTACCACCTACATTTTGCCAAAAAGTAACTTATAAAAAAACAAAAGCAACTACGTACCTAGCCATGTATAGAAAAAAATAACAATAAAATGGTGCATATTAAATCAACTAAATGAACTAGTCTACTAAATCAACTAAATCAAAATGTTCTAAATCAACTAAATCATATTAACTAAATCAAAATGTTCTAAATCAACTAAATCAACTAGCCTACTAAATCAAGGAGGGAGAAGAGAGTATACGGAGGAGGAAGGCGGAGCGAGGAGGGCCGACCGTGCCAGTGGAGGGAGGACGGAGGAGGAAGGCGGAGCGAGGAGGGGCTGGCGGCGAGTGGAGGAGGACGGAGGAGGAAGGCGGAGAGAGGAGGAGCCGGCCGGCCGCAGTGGAGGAGGACGGAGGAGGAGGCAGGCACCGAGTCCAACAAGGAGGAGGAGGTGACGGCAGCGAGAGGCGGAGGGCGATGGGGAGGACCAGCGGGGATTGAGAGGGATCGGTCGGTGTGTGTTGTGAGTGGATCAGATTTTGTAGTAAACTTAGCGATGGCGCTTATTGAGAGATGTGCTGCTACTACGCACCGTGTGCGATGGCGCTGTCGTTATAAAGCGTTGCTGCTATAACTAGCCTCATGGCGGCCTCGTGGGAATTATAGCAGTGGCGCTTCTTTGGCGGGGCGCTTTGCTATATTTATTTCAGCAGCGAGTTAAGCTTGACCTCGCTACTGCTAATTAGCAGCAGCGCCTTATTTTAAAGTGCGCTGCTACTAAGATTATGTGTATAGGCTTTTCCCTAGTAGTGTTAGTATGTTACTCCCTCCATTCCGATTTATAGGGCTTATCTGAAAATCTTAGTTTTTCCATTTTATAAGGATCAATTTGGTTGTTCCCCATCACAAGTTTAGATTTCAAGGTGCAAGTATTAAGAGAAAATTGACCGACGCATGTACTTTATGCATGCATGCATTGCAATTAATATATGGTAAACATAAATTTTCTAGGAAAACAAGAGCATTAATTGGGTGCTTTTGCAAATTACAAAAAGTATTCCACCACTCATCATCTACCTTCGTTGGTGAGATTTTTTAATTGAGCCCTATAAACCAGAAAGGAGGTAGTAGTAACATAGACTACTGTCATATGCATGAAACTAGTGAGTATGGGAGCACATGATATTTCCCCGTCTGGACTGATCCCAAGTTGGCTTCTCACCTACTTGGCCCACCAAAAAACCTTCCCCCTCCCGCGCGCGCTTCTCGCCTGGCGCCAGCTGAGCCTGCCGCTCCACATTTATGGCAAGTCAGGGCGACACGACCTCTCACTGCTTCCGCCGTTGAAGCGGCGCGCCGATCGAGGGCACCGCCCACTGCATGCCCGACATTCTGGACTACACAGTGGAGAGTAACTTTAGAGCAAGTACTACAATTAGATGACATAAGCAGGCTATAAGGATTTAAATATAGTATTTGTGCTTAGTTGAAGTAGAGAGAAGAGGAGAGAGAAGAGAAGCGGGTTGTAAACTTGTAGCCGGTTGTAGCAGGAGCTGCAACATACTTTGTGAGACAAAAGGTGGGGCCATTATTAATGATATAGTATTATACTAAAGGGACTAAGGTTCTAGATTATGTGTCAACTTCATATAGCCGGATGTTGGCTATACTATTAACCATGCTCTAAGTGTGGTGTGAGTGGGACTAAAGTTTAGTCCCATACTGCTAGGTGACTGTGAGTTGCACCACTTTATAATGTGATGTATTCTAGCATTTGCATGAGCATGATAATACGAAACCTACACGCGCGCTCTTCGAGAATGAGCCTGTCCAAGGACAAAAGCTATCCACGTGGTCTATATTTTTGTTGGTCGGAAAATTTATTAAGTCATTAATTAATAATTAACAAACGCCTTAATTACTCAGCCATTTCTGATTCTTTTGGATAGTGGGGCTATTATTGACTTGGACGTGGGGTTTGGGCCAAAGGCCTACTATTATACTTGGTCTTACTCACACGACCGACCTGACAGGCTCTACCCTAGCCGTCGCTGTATCATATGGTTTCGCACCGTTCCAAATCTTAGCGCCGCCACACAATTCTTCTCCAGCCCACCTTCCGGCATGCACAGCGAGAAGGGACATCATCCTTGAACCCGCCTTCGTGATCCATGCGGGAGAGGCGATCAGGTTTTGGGAGCACACTCCTGTGTTGCTGCCAGCGATGACTTCCTCAACGACAGCCTTCTTCCGCGACCTCGGTAACCTCTTCATCAACGACATGAGTGACAACATCAACCATATCGATTCTGCTCCTATTGTACAGTATGTGATTCTGTCCTCCTGGTTTAGTCCGCATCATTACTTTGATCTTTGCAATTGTCGTCATGATCTATTTACTGTTGATTCGAATTAAATCTCATAGTAAATTGCTCATATATTCAACAATCCAATACAAAAACCTGATTATAGGAAATTTACTCCGAGTGGTTTTTCTGTGCTTTTGAAGCCGCCTACTTTTAAGGGGGTGCAATATAAAAGGTGGCGCACAAGAGCAGTATATTGGTTTCGGATCACGTACTGCTAGGATGCCACTAATGGTAAGCCTGAGGGCGATCTTAATCCTACACAGGAGAAAGCTTTTGAGAACATGGATACCATCTTCAAAACCGCCCTGCTGAGTGTTCTTGACGATTGTGGATTCATATAAGTCGTTTGACAGTGGCAAAGACATGTGGGCCGCGCTCGAGGCCACGTTTGGGGCCTCGGGCGCTGGCAACGAGTTGTACGTCATGGAGCAATTCTGTGACTACAAGATGACTGATGAGCGCTCTGTTGTTCAGCAGACTCATGAGATATAGTCACTCGCTAAGGAACTTGAGTATTTTAAGTGTGTGTTGACGGACAAATTTGTTGTTGGGACCATCATTTCCAAGCTTCCACCTTCGTGGAACAATTTTGCTACTTCTCTGAAAAACAAGAGACATGCGTTTTCTGTTTCGGATGTCATTAGCACTCTTGATTTTGAAGAGAAGGCGAGAGCAAAAGACACACGTGCTCGGGTCGCTGAGGGAGCTTCTAGTTCCCACATGGTACATGAGAAGAACTTCCAGCCCCAAAACAACAAGAACAAATCTCAGGGGAAAGGCATGTTTGATGCAAAGAACAAGCCGTCACATTCTACCAACTTCAAGAAGAATTCTCATAATGGGAAGGGATACAAACCGCAATTTTGGTAGCACCGCACAAAATTATATGGCTGCATCTACCTGCTGTCAGCTAACCTCATGGTGCTCCAGGTATTCCTACATTCATTACTAGGTACAATGACCACCACAAGATGAAATAAGCTTATTCGCACGTTGACTTGCTGATTGCAGTGTGGAACGATCCTGTCATGTGTGGAGGAGCAAACAAGAAGTGTAGCCGAAGGTGCAAATCAACTAAGGACTTATGAAATTATATATAATCTTCCTCAGGCAGGTCAGTATCCCCTTCATCCAGATGATCGTGTGTTGTCATGCCAAACTATTGATATGTGCTACTTTTTTGCAACACCGTCTAAGTATAGCTATTGTTTTCCTATCTTTTCAGATTCAGCACAATGAAGATGATTTCAGGGGAACTGCACAATATGGACTCATGTTGAGTCATCTCTATTGCCTCATGTGTTTGCTGCAAATGCGTCGGCATCAATTGCAAGATGAGGCAGCTAGCTAGCTGTGGAGTTGCCAACATGCTCAAAGTGCTTGCAACATTAATAAGAAACAAGCATGCCCAGGAAATTAAAGCATGCGTAGGGAGGCCCTTTGCTCAGAGAAGCATCGACCGATTTTCTTTATTTCCACACCTTCTCACAGCTTCGTATTTGTTATAGTATGGTGAATCACTGAGATGCATAAACATGCTGAACTTTTGTTCTTCTGAATGTTAGTATGCATACCATATCTTCTGAAGCTTAGTTTAATGTGAATGTTGACTAGCCTGTTAACCTTCACAATCTAGTAAGTATATTGTATTCCTGTTATTCGACACCTCACTTTGCCGCACTACGCGACCAGTGTGAGTGTCTGCATCCAGTACCGCATCCTCTAATTTGGTGGATGCCAAGTTGAAAAAGGTTACCGATGAGTAGCCACAAGCTGGAGGCGTCTCTTTTTTTCTTTCGAATGGGCAATAAGCTGGAGAGTGTCTCGGGCTGCCTCTAGCACAAAGGCCCTCGATCTGAAACACGGCAACTATGCAGGCGATACAAAAGCCTATCCATCTTAAAGCCCATTTGTTTTTGTTTTTTGCGAGGAGAAGCCCATATTTCTTGAAGAGGGGGCGATCCCAGAAAAAACCCTCCTTCCTCCTCGCTTCCACTTATACTACAGCTCGCTCTCCCGCTTCCGTCTCACCCCAATTCCCCTCACTCCCCATCTTCCTCACTTGTCCAAAAAAACCCCGCTGACCTTCTTCCGCACTCGTACAAAAAATGCCCGCTCCTCTTCTTCCACTCGTACAGAAAACCCCAGCCCTCCTTCTTCCCCACTCGCACTGCCACTAGGCTCGTCTCTGGCTACTCTGCTCAAACCCGTGAGCTCGCGCGACACCATAAAGAAAATGGAGTCGGCTGGTCCCAGTATCAAGAAGATGAGGCTCCCTTGACAGCGATGCGGTTGTAGATCCCTTTTGACTGCAGCGCTGGGAGAAGCGGCGAGCCCCCCGGATCCGAGGAACCGGTAGAATCTCCGGCGGACTGCAACAGCGATATCCCGGATGTCATCCTCGAGGAGATCATCTCGCTTCTCCCCACCAAGGATTGTTGCCGCACACAAGTCCTCTCAACTCGGTGGCGCCAGATATGGCGCACTGCGTCCCTCAATTTTGATTGTCGTCAGATTTCTGTCCTTCCTGAATTTGATCTCCTCAGAGCCATCGTCTCCTCTCACCAGCAGGGCCCTCTTCAACGCCTCTGCATCCGGACATGCTACCAGCTGTCCATACCCTGCACGGTGGATGCTTGGCTGGCATCCCCTGAATTCGGAAAACTCCAGCAGTTTGAGTTGTACCATTACCACGAAAGTTCCGTACCGCAAACACACCAAGAATTTGTGCCCACACCACCATTGTCCATATCATGGTTTACCTCCTCTCTCCACACCGCCACCTTCGCCCAGTGCCATCTACCACACGATCTAGTACAAATGCTTCGACTCCCACTGCTAAAAAAACTTTCACTTGTGGTGGTTTATCTATCCGAGGCATCACTGCACAGCATCATCCTCTCAGTTGCCCTGCCCTAGAGCGCTTGCTGATTGTTTTGGGAATAGAAATCCCTATCAGTTATCTCCAAATAAGTCGCCTGACCTTAAAAGCATTGGAATTTGTTTTGAAGGACATCAGCTCATCATCGAAGATGCCCCTTCACTTCAAAGGTAGCTCCTTGATGATTGTCATAAACCTTCGTAAATAATTGTCGTCTCTACGCCCAAACTGGAGACCTTGGGTGTAATTCGTGATCCATTTAATGATCACAGGAAGTTGGTGTTTGGCTCCTCACTTTTTCAGGTACCGTATATTATCATCCACACATTTGTAATCATAAGCTGCATTTTTCATTTGTGCGCATAAGTTTTATATCATCTTGGATTACACTTTGGGTACTAATATTATGTTATATGCTCAATGAAGAGTTCGTCCATGGATAGCCTATCAATGATGTTGGATTATGTCAAGATCTTATATATCGAAATGTTCAGTTTTGATCTGAACATAATTATTGGCTTGCTGCGATGCTTTCGATCTCTGGAGAATTTATATATAGAGGTGATGATTTCATGCACATTGAAAGCCCGTATATATTGTACGAGAATTAACCGTTCAGCTGTCGCTCTTTCGACATACTCTTTTTTCAGACCTTAACTATTTTCAATCTTCATGTCTACTTAGGCACTGCTACCACATGGAGAAAAACATATAACCAATTGGTGGCGTAATAAGCACCAAGATTTTCTCAGTCCTCATGACATTCGTTTGAGGACAATAACGATGCATGGATATGCATCCAACCAGGCAAAAAGAAGCTTTGTCACATTCTTCCTATTGAATGCAAGGTTACTATTGTCCATGAGGCTTAAATTTTTCGTAAAGAGATTTCTCACGGACGGACATGTTGAACATCAAAAATAGAAGTTTCAGGTGGACAAATGGGCTTCTGAACGTGCTCGGCTTCTATTTACTACAACTTATAGTCATCCTCCAATAAAGGTTTTTGCACATGTTGATTTTATGGATCAGACCGATTCATTTGTTTGTGACTGCGAAAAAGAGTGGTTGGGTTAGATGTTATTGCCATGTTCAATCTGGGTCTTGTCTAAATTTGATGAACAATTAATCCTTGGGCTTTTTGTACTGTTTGTAGGCTTCAGTTACATGTTGTTTCCCTCGTACTACCCTCCGCCTGCCACTACACTGCCGCAACTTCCACTGCTCCGGGTCATTCCCGTCGGAGGCCTCGCCGTCGTTCTCCGCCTTGGCTCACTCGCTATGGCCGCCGCTATCTGGCGTTGTCAACATGGTCAACAACCAAGAGGAATCAGGAGATGACTGTATGTGGAGAGGCTGACAGTAGGGACCCACCAGGGTCATTGCATTACGCAAGAAGGTGCCTCGTTATTACTCCTACAAGCCAAAAAATACTTCCTCCTAATTGTTTGAAAACTGCAGTAGGTCCCACGCCATTGTCAATGTAGTTAATAAACGAGAAAATTACACAACAAGCGGATAACGCCAAGGACACAGCAGCTCGCCCAGTTGTTTTTAGTTTTAGAGATGGAGCTCTACTGCGCGTTGTGCAGGGGCTGTGGCCCGTCTAGCCCATGCTTACGCTTTTATTTAAGCACATGACGAGCCCAGTTGATATCTTTTTGTTTCTGAAAATGGCTAGCCCAGTTCTTTTTTTGGAGAATACCCAACCAAGGCCTACTTGCTTTTCTCAGCCCTGCTGGGCCACAAATCTTTCAAGACGAGGAGAGATATGTAAGTAATAAGAAATGGGCTTCCCCAGAAAACGGTCTATAAGTTGTAAGAAATGGGCTATAAATTTTTAAACCAAAGCCAACCGGCAATTACATTAAAATATAGTTTTTTTCTGGATTTCTCTTCTCTTATAAAAAGAAGTGTTGGTGATGATGGTGTGCCTGCCATCCTGCAATATAGGCCGTCCGATCTATATCTAACGGATAGGAAGGAAACTATGACAATTTACCTGCACTCCTCTCCTCATTTGTAGATAAGGCCTTCCGTCGTTCATCCTTTTCTCCCACAAGATAAACTACTCATACAAATGCATATTCATGTTCTGTTCAACGCACGGGCATCTTCCTAGTAAATATTTTAAATTTCATTCATTTTTTGGCGGAGAATTTTTTTGAATTTTATTTTGATATAATTTTTTAAAATTATTTTTAACGTGACTCGAAATTTTGTGATTAAAAGAGTTCGGACCCCACCAAAATATGAAAATTTTCGTTGAATTTTTTAGCAGTGCCCAGAATATATGGTCTATAATGCTAATAAAAATAATATGGGCTTCAAAATTCCTTAAGAATTAGCAAATGGGCTGTAAATTATTGAAAATAATGGCTAATGGGTTGTATGCTATTTTCCATAGATTTGGAGGCTGACTTCTGGGCCTACTAGGTTCATGATGACGTTGTCCTAATTTTTTTTGACGCGTACGCAAGGCTTTGTCAACTTAGTCAACACGTAGCAGTGACTGTTGGATGTCCATCCAACGGCCGCCGTGCTTCTTCAATCTCTGATCTTCCTGCTCAAGCCACCCAAACTAGCGCCGGCGGGACTGCCTGCTTCCTCCTCCCGTGGCCGGCTGTGCTGCCGCTAGGCCATCCCTCTACCTACCCGCACATCCTGTTATTTTTCGGCGACGTCAGCCTCACCCCACAGTCGACCAGTCAGCGCTCGTACTCCCCTCAGCGTGGGCATCCACTCCTGCGTCTTCCCCGGCTCCGTGTCATTCCCTTCCTAGGCCTTGCCGTCGTCAACCGCCCTGATGCTCTCGACACGGCGTGGTCAACGAACGACATCCATCGGAAGTGGACAGTACGTGGAGAGGCTGACAGCTGGGTCCACGGCCACACACAAGGAAATGCCTCCTTATGACGCACAAAATAATGATTCCTCCACCTGACAGCTGGGACCCACCGGAAGGGCCTCTGAATTTCGCAAAAAACGTACCCCGCTGACAGCTCGGACCCGCCAGCTATATCTTCGCACGCAAGGAAGTGCCTCCTTATTACGCACAAAAAAAGGAATACTCCCCCTGTTTGCTGGGACCCACCATAGTGTGAGGCTGACTTGTGGGCCTACTAAGTTGACGGGGATGGAGGGCTTTGTCAACTTAGTCAATATGAACGATTCTAGCTCTAGTGATTGTACGATGTCCATCCAACGGCCGTAGTGCTTCTTCAACCTCTGGTCTTCTTGCTCCAGCCGCCCAAACCAGCACCGGTCGTGCCGCATGCTCCTGCCTCCCATGGTTGACTGTGCTGCCGCGGAGGCCTCACCGCCCCCTACTATTCCCACCGCTGCCCAGGCCCTACGGCAGCGACAACCTCACACCGCAGCCAAACCAATGAACCCTCGTACCCCTCTCCGCCTGGGCATGCACTGTCCCGTCTTCCGCGACTTCCCGTCATCCCCTTCCTAGGCCTTGCCGTCGTCCACCGCCCTAGTGCTCTCGGCGTGGCGTGGTCAACATGGTCAAGGAACGACTTCCATCGGAAGAGTACTATACGTGGAGAGGCTGACAGCTGGGTCCACGGCCGCAGCAAGGAAGTGCCTCCTTGTTACACACAAAATAATAATTCCTCCACCTGACAGCAGGGACCCACCGGACGGGCCACCGTATTTCACGAAAAAAAAACATTCCCCCCTGACTGCTGGGACCCACAAGTTACATCTTCGCACGCAAGGAAGTGCGTTCATATTACAGGAAAAAAATGATTCGCCCCCTGACTGCTGGGACCCACCAGCTACATCTTCGCACGCAAGGAAGTGCATCACAGCCAGGACCCACATGGTCAAAGCGTACGTAGCGTTGTCATTCTGGTTGCAAATGTGTACGTACATACTGGTCGATCGGTCTGTCTGCAGGCTGCAGCGATGAACCGTGGCCGTGTAAGGAAGGACACATGTTGTAGTAGAGGCGCGCACGTGTCATAGTAGAGGCGCGCACGTAGCATGTCACGCAGTCCGTTAATATCGTGTACACGTACCTACAGCGGCCAGGGTGCAAGAAAGTAAATACGGCCACATATGTAAATATGGGCGGGGTCTCAAACGCCTACTCGCGCATACGTACGACCAGGGCTCGTGTACATGGATCGGTCAGAACGGAGAAACTGCGGCCTCGTCGTGTTCATCGGGAGCCAACAGGCTTGGACGGAACAGCTGATTGAAACGAGGCCTGGCTTACCGCAGAATGGAGGAAACGGCCTTGTGTTCGGCCGGCCACGGTCAAAACGGGATCCTGTTCATCGGGAGGGGTCTAGCGTACCGCAAAACGGAGGAAATAGTCTTCTCTTGGACCTCCTACGGTCGAAGCAGGGTCCTGTTGATCGGGAGGGATGTGGCGTACCGCAAAACGGAGGAAACGGACTTGTGTTTGAGTGCTACGGACGAAACGGGGGTCCTGTTCATAGGGAGCGGTGTGGCGTACCGCAAAACAGGACTCCAGGGGATACTGTTCATCTCAACCATCGAGTGCCTCCATGGGCTACTGTTCATCCACCATCGACCTCCTCCAGCCTCCACCTATGACTGTTCATCCACGGGCTCCTGTTCATCCAGCCTCCACCGCTCCTCCACCGGCTACTATTCAACCAGCCCTCTCCACGGGGTCCTATTCAACCACCCCTCCATGGGCTACTGTTCATCTAGCCCTCGACCGGCTACTGTTCAACCAACGATCCACAGGGTCGTCCTGTTCATCCAGCCCTTCACGTGGTCCTGCTCATCCACACCCAACCGGCTCGATCGATCGGGGTCCATCCAGCGGCAACACAACGGGGTCCTGTTCATCCAACCCCCACCAGGAACTGTTCATCCAAAACCCCCAACAACGCTCACTATTCATCAAGGGAAGGAGGCAGCAGGGTTCGATCGGCTTCAGTTAGCAGCTGTACCAAAGGAATCGCTCAATCAGGTTCAGTTAATAGCCATCGATCGATCGCTCGGGTTCAGTAACGCGTAGCCTGCAATGCAATCGCTCGGGTTCAGTAGGCGAACGCCTCGCTCGAGTTCAGTTAGAGCCCAATGCCTCGCACCCACGCGCATACGTGTACGAGAGAAACGTTCATCGCTCGGCCCCCCGACCACCCCCAAATATTTTCCTCGCCCTCGCTTCTACCATGGTTTTTTCCATCATGGACGGCCCAAAGAAAGTCATGCAGCTGCTTCTCCAGCCCGCCCAGGACGAAAAGCCCATTTTATGTCGTGATTTTTTGTCATAGAAGTAGGAGCCCACCAAATCTATGATGATACCGGGTTTTGTCACAATTATCGTCATAGAAGTGTCATAAGCATGACATATTTTTTTTTGTGCGGCCCAAAATGTCACGGATGTGTCTATTTTTGTAGTGCTACTCTCCGCAATGAAGATATACTAAAGATGCTGCCCATTTGCTATTTTTGGTGGATGCTAACCCTGTTGTACTTAACATGCCTGTCCATGTACTTACGCAGGGTCATAACGGCCGATGCTGTTGTTTGCCGTCGAGGTTAGCTACATCCCATGTCTTACATCATTTCACATCATTTGTGCAATTGCAGTTTAACTTCTACCATTTACTGGTTGCATGTAGGTATGCATGTTGGTGGCACTGGTCCACGCTTCGACCTGGAGGAACATCTCGCCTCTGCCGCCGCTGACTTTGGGCGGGCTCTCGCCCAGATGAAGTGCCCCAACAACTACCTCTCAGGACTTACCAAGTATGTACTCACCAGTTCAATCTTTCCAATACCAGTTGCAATTAAAGGCTATTTTTTGTACGGTCGATGTATTAAGCATATTGTATTAAACATGCCTAACACATTTTAGCTATTTTCCCTACCTTTTTATAGATAATTGCGCCATTATCTGCTCTAGCAGCACCTACCTTGTGATGTTTAACTCTGCCAATTGCATTTTTATCAGTACCAGTTTCAATGGCCATTAAGCCTGTTGTAATTAATAGTTGTATCCATTTTTAAACAGTTGTATTTCAATGGCTACAAACTTACAAAACATGAATTAGGATGTTGTTAAGCCTATTGCAATTAACAGTTGTATCCATTTTTTAATCCGTCCCTTTGCTATCGTGCTACTCTTTCGCAATGAAGATATCACTACAGATGCTACCGTTGTATTACCATTTGCTATTCTTGGTGGATGTTAACCCTGTTGTAGTTAACATTGGCTTTCCATGTACTTACACAGGGCTACATGGGAGATGATGTTGTTTGCCGTCAAGGTTAGCTGCATCCCATATCTTATACACCATCTATTCCTAAATATAAGTATTTTTAGAGATTCCAATGTAGACTACATAAGGAGCAAAATGAGTGAATCTAGATTCTAGACTAAACTATATCTATAATTCTATATACATCCGTATGTAGTTCATATTGAAATCTCTAAAAAAATACTTGTACTTAGGAATGTAGGTAGTTGTATTTTACATCATTTGTGCAATCTCAGTTTAGCTTCTAACATTTTCTTGTTGCTTGTAGGTACATATATGAGCGGTACTGATCCACGCTTCAATCCCTTTGCGTCTGGGGCAATGAGATATTCATGAACAAGCGTCAAGTGAGGAAACTAAGAAAGATTGTTAGGCAAAAGAAATGGGTGATTGGAATTAAGCTCTTTATTTACACTTTGTGCAAGACAAAAGTGAACTTTAGGATGGTAAGTAATGCGTTTCCTTTTCCCCCTGCCCACAACAAGTTACACTATTAGACCTCGGTATATGATATTTTTCTCTTTTTAGTGGTTTCCGAAGCTATTTACTGATGATTACCTTGTAAACTACATGACCGGAGTGGAGGCAACTAAGGTTAAAGTATATAATTCATGCTACCATGATAATGCTCTAGAAGTCTTCCTGGAGGCGGTGAAGGATGGGTGGGCGATCGTCACAAGGAGTTGGACAAAAGTGGTTTGTGCCTATGGCATGCAAGAAGGTACATTATGGGCATTCCGCCTCTTCAACACTATCAGCAGTCAAAATGATTTACACTTGTCTCTTCACCTTTACTGCCTCTAAATATTGTGGTTCATCATAGTTAATTGATGTCTAATCCTGTAATTACTGAACATATTGTACTGCCAATTTTATTTATGGATTTGTTGTTGAACCATTGTGCTGAGAATTTGAATTGCACGTTTCATATTTCCAAATTTCCAGTTTGAATAATAAATTACAGGCAAAAATAAAAATATATAGGAGCTAATAAAATAATGTGCACACAGTTAGAAAGAAAACAACCTGTGCAATGAAAAAAAGAGAACATCCGGTTCTTTAACGTGAAACATTTGCGATGTCCGAGGGACGCACGCACGGTTTCGTATCATATGCGTGTGTGATTCATGGTAATACGGCAAACGTTTCAAACCAGTGTGTGTGTGTGATAGGAATACCAATCACACACAATTATGACAATGGACACGTTGGCGTTAGTAGAGGCACCGCACACATTTTACATTCTGGAACCGTGTGCGATAATGTACCTATCACAAACATATCGGCAAATTAAATGTTGGTGTCCACCTTTTTCAGACGACTATAGCGGCGTAATTGTTTGGGATGTCTCTCTGATCAGAAACATAACATCGAGATGTAACATGTGGGACTGGGGCGGCTTCCCATATGTTTATTCTATGGCGATCGTCAGTAGCCCCTCGCCCATCCCCGATAGTTTCTGGGTCATGTGGGAAGGACTCCTTCTGGGTCATGTGGGAAGGACTTCTATCACCCACACTCACTTGCCGATGGTTCCAAATGTCGTCATGGAAAGGGGTTAACAACCGTTTGTATAGCACCGACGCATACCCGTGTTTAGACATTAAGTACAGTGCATGTCCCTATGTAGCCTCAGATATATTACATATGGCCTTAGTTAACCTAACGATAAATTGGTTACAAATATATTCAGTTAAAAGTCTGATTCACTGATTAGTCCCTTATCAGCCCCCGACCTATATGCTACTAGCTACCGATATCCTGAACAATGAGTATATATAAGCCATGGGATGAAACTATCCTCGATGGAAAATAGCAGTTGTTCCCAAAATTGTCCTGTGTAGGTACATCGAGAGGCATGTTAAGCACAACAGGCTAAACATCAACCAAAATTATCCATGGCAGACAAAATAATCTCCAAAAGATAGCTTCAATGTGCAGGTTTAAGCAAGCTAGTAAAGCAAAAGCAAGTGAAATGGTGTGTTAACTGCAACTGGCCTAACATTTAACAACAAGAAAACATAGTCATTCAAACTGGTATTGTGCCGGTCTAAGTACATTGGCTATTGTTAAATAAAAATGGAAAGGCGTGTTAACTACAAGATGCAACAACCAAATCTAGTCATTGATAGTGGTATTGCTGAAACTGGTACTGATGAAATTGAACTGCACAGTTCATACTTGCACATATAGTACATCATGTTGGGAATAACTGGAATAAACAAGGCATACTACGAACAACCAAAAATAGCATTTGAAACTGGACGTATGCTAACTACAAACAACCGAACAATAAAAAAACTTTAAAAGAGGCATATGCCAGCTATAACAGGCTTAACAGCAAGAAAATATATGCATTCCTATTGGTATGTTTAAAACTGGATTGATGAAATGTACTGCACAATAAATAATTGTACATATAGAGCATCACATTGTGAACAACTAAAATAAACAAGGCATACTGCAAACAACCAAATATAGCAAACTAAACTGGAGATATTCTCACTACACTACAAAAGGGACTCAACAAAACAAATTATGGGTTTCCCCTGTTAAGAGGCACGACAAAACAAATCATGGGTTTCCTCACTTGTCACAGATGGGCTCGTTCCTATGGGAAGAGCACGTACCCTGGATGCGCTCCATGTTGTCGTAGATGGGCTCCTTCCCCTTGGAAGAGCACGGCTGTAGGGTGCCCTACCCGATGTCGCGGACGGGCTCTTTCTCCTCAGAAGAGCCGGAGAGGGTGCCCTCCTCGTGGTTGCCATAGATGAGGCCTGACTTGGAAGCTGTGGATCCCAAGCCAGCGTCGCAGAACGTCTCCTTTAGAAATGACAAAAGGGGCTCGATGGCGATGTAGGATGGCAAATTGTTGACAGCGAGCCAAAGGAGATCAACGGTGGGGCCATGGATGAGATCGACGGTGGTTGATCCCGATGGGTTGAGGGTGAGCCACTTAACCTGTAACATAGACCTCCTCAGGCCATCGCTGTCAATGATCTCGATGTCGTAGCCGGCTTCTGAGACATACCCGCATACTCAAGCCCGCTGCTTGAGTTCCTGCGACCAGTAATGGTCGTCAGCTTCCTCGGCGACGTCGGGCGAAGAGATTGTGATACACCTCTTTTGGGCCAGTGGCTCCTCGAGCTCCACGGGAAGCATAGCCGGGCTTAGGTGGCGACACTCTGGATTGGGGGATGGGGATGGGGATCTGTAGGAAAGGGGGCGTTTGGCAGGCGTCATCTAAGAAACTCAGGGCGGCCTAGGTATGGAGATCGATGGGTAAGCTGCACGGGCAAACCGGCAGATGTTGACAATGGAGGCCTTGCAACGGCGGTGGCGGCGGGGACCTTGCTTGGGTTTCGAGCGAGGGAGGGTGTGTGTGTGTGTGCACGCCCGCGGAGGTTTTGGTGTGTGTGTGTGTGGAGGGATGGGCGGGGGAGTGTTTTAGGAAATGACGCGGGTACTGAAAATTTTACTACGCGGGAGTGAAATGCCGGGGATATTAAATTTTTTGATGATGGTGCATCACACACGGTTCGGAGATAACAAACATGTGTTATGAAACAGAAAAACCCTCGAGGCGGCCAGATATTTTCGAGGGATGCAGGCGGGATTGGGAACAAGAAACATTACACACAGTCGAAACACAATAACCGTGTGCTATAAAACAGAAAAAAGCTGCAGGCGGGTAGATATTTTTGAGAGGGGAAGCCTCGTGCCCTCGTGGATCCCAATGTATTGTGCGGGTGTGTGCGTGACAGGGGCACCGGCTTGGCACACGGTTAGTTTGAGTGAACCATGTCTGTTGTGTCATCTGACTTGTCTAATGTTCATAAATTTTGCGAAAAATGACGCGGGAGAGGGTCAAAACACGAACAGGCTTGCATGTGGACCAAATTTATGTATGAAAAGGGTGGTTTGATGTTCAAATACCAAATGCAACTTTGATGTGGCACCTATCTTGCAAAGCGCATGGTATTTCTTGCCCCTCCCCCTCGTGTTCGCACGAAGGGAATCCTAAGCTATGAATGCATGCCCCCCCCCCCCACCGAGGTTCACCTAGCAAAGTGCGAAGTAGCTACCAGCCCCCTCATGTCGGCACGAAGGGAATCCTAATCTATGAATGCATGCCCCCCTTGTGTTGGAGCAGAAGGAATCCTAATCTATGAATGCATGCCCCCCAACCGAGGTTCACCTAGCAAAGTCTTGAAGTAGCTAAAGCCCCCCTCATGTCTGCGTGAAGGGAATCCTAAGCTATGAATGCATGTCCCCCCCAAGCTGAGGTTCACCTTGCAAAGGGCGGAGTAGCAGCCCCCCCATACACACACTTTCAGTCGGTAGGCCAGAGAGGCATCTCACCAAGATGGATCGTAAAACGGACCAAGAATAATCCACCTTGGTCGTACAACCTCTCTCTTGTTGTTGGTCAAAGTGATGGCCGTCCATGCGACCACAGAGATGGGATAGCTCGCCAATAATCACGCAAGTAGGTAGTCCCCGAAGACAACCACTGCATGCATGTGGCCCAAACATATATATGCATGGAGAGGTGTGTTTTTAAATACACAATGGAACAACTTTGATGTGGCACCGTGATTTCGAACTAGAAATCCCCACACTGAGTGAGGGTTATTAGGTTGACGATGCATATGTATGTCACACCACACTTCAAGCCGACGACGGGGATTCATGCATGCATGTGTGCATAGTATATGCGCTCAAACTTAATTAGGTCTGAATCTCACCATGACCTACGATAACACAAACCAAGGGAAGAATCCTCCATGGTAACCAATCTTGTTGTCGGTCAAGGTGATCATGGATGTCTACGCGGGCCCATGAATATATAGGCTTGTCGCCAATAACCATGCGAGGGAGTGTACCGTTCGAAGATAACCACTACATGCATATGTATGGAGGTGATGCATGCATGCATATTTGAATACCATTTCACAACAGTGTTGTGGTGTGTGCGTGGAAAATCGTACAGTCCCCACACAGAGGGAGACCGGTTCATGACGTGTCGTTGTACTAGCCACTTCGACTCGATGGGAGGGATTCATGCATACACATGCATGTGTGTGTGCTCAAACTATATCATGTCATCCCAGAGCATGACCTATATATATATATACCGTATTAAAAGCAAAAAAAATAATCCCTCCTAAGTCAAATTAACCTCCCTCATTGTTAGGCAAAAAGTAGTGATTGACCAAGCGGGCCCACAGATGGAAAGCATCGATATCACTGATAACCGCTTAAGTGGGTGCGAGAGGACAACCACCATTGCTTTGCATGTGGGCCAAACATATGTTGAATACCCAAAATGCATAACTTTGATGTGCCACATGCCTAAAAAACCGTAAACCCCCCACACAGAGCGAGGTTCATGAAGCGTACTACATATGATGATCCCCTTCCCCCTCTTTGATGCATACTATATGCTCCTACCATAATACAACCCAAAAAGAATCCTCCTCGATGGTGAAATTAATTAACCTCTCCCGATGTAGGTCAAAGTGATGTATGCATCGATGATGGCCTCATGGGCCCACAGATGGAAGCGTCACACGTGAGTGTCCTAGCTAGGATAGCCACCGCCTGCATGCATGTCGGCTAAAGAGGTCTTGTGTGATGTTTGAATAGCCAATTTCACAACTTTGATGTGGCACGTGCCTCGGAAACCGAAAAGTCCCGACACTGAGTGAGGTGTACTTGTTCACGGACGCGTACATATATTTATATGCTAGTCTCCTCCCACCTCTTCGATGCATACTATATACCACCATAACACAAACAAAAAAGATTATACCTTGCCTGTCAAATTAACCTCACTATCGTCTGTTCATCAAAGTAATGGACGACGACCTCGCAGGCCCACAGAAAGTGTCACACACGAGTATCGAGTGTCGTGTAGGACAACCATCGACTGCATGTGGCCAAAACATGTATGCATGAAAGGGTTGTGTAATGTTTTAAATAACGAATTAGCGACTCTGATGTGGCACCTGCCTAACAAGACGGCCAACCAACATGGTGGCTCACAACTCGTAGTGTACTGCAAGCCACCCGCCACCCCCAGACTCAAACACCCACACCCACACCACGAATCCTCCGCAAGTACAATGCATGTTAAATTATCCCGCGGTGAACATATGTTACCAAAGGAGGCACATTTTAATTTCGAAAGAAAAAGAGATCACTAAGACATTTTAGTACATTAATTGATTGATTTTCTATGGGTATAATGTGCAAAAATCAAATTTGAGCTACATGCACATGTGACAGTGCACCTAAATGGATTGCAAAAACACATGTGTCTCATTGGGTGCATGTTTTGCTCCCCGTGCAAGAAATTTCAAACATTGAGAATCTTGATTTTTAAATTCTAGTACATCCAAAACTTATTTGAAGTTCATGAAACTTGTCGTGTTGTCATATGGACACCAATTAAAAGTGGCATTGTACTTTTTTTGTCAAATTTGAGACCAGTTTTGATGTAATCTTTATCTAATTACAAACGGGAGATTATTAATAATTGGGAACCAATATCCCAAACGGATTATTTATTCAAACCGTGAGCGTTAGACCAACATGGATACGTGCCATGCTTCGGTCAAGCAATGAAGAGGAAGCATTAATCATCCAAATAGAAAAAAAAAATATACGTGCCGCCATGCGACCCGTGTGCCGTGCGAGTAGGCATGGGTTGATGGGACGCATGCGAGCAGTCCATTGAGTAAGCAGACCGGGAGGCGTGTGTGCAGGTGTTTGATTTGACGAAGGCGTGCTCGCTGTGCAGTGTCATCGGGAGGTGTGCGAGTAGTTGTGTGAAACGACAGTAGGCATGCCAGTAGTCTGGCGCGTAGGCTCACCGGGAGGCGAGCCAACGGTTTGACCGCCGCCCGTCTCTCTCCCAATACTCCATATTAATGGTGTGCCTGAGCGGCCGGCCCCCCATCCTCGCCGCACACACAATCCTCTCTATTCGATTGCATCCTCAACACCGCTCTCAAACCTCAAAGCCGTCAGTGTATGAGGATGCCACCGAAGCGCCCCATCGGAGGGAGTGGCGACGCCGGGGCTGCTGAAGCACCGAAGCACTACATGGAGATGGAGACAGAGGTTGCCGTCACCGGCGGCGAGTTATCGCTGCACCGTGACGTCGTCAATGGCATCGAGCTTCCACAGCCGCAGGCGGAGTTCCACACAAACTCTGGTGACGACTCGGGCGACGACCCCGGCGACCACTCCGGCGACGACTCCGACGATGACGGACAACTGGTTAGTCATCTATACCCATTTATGTGTCAAATAAATCATAGGGTTTCTCTGGTTACTCATGCGTCCCCCTTTTTGGAATAGAAATCCTATGGTTATGTTCTCCCAACCCATGAAATATGAGTAAGTTTTGTTAGACCCGTGTAGTGTATTGATTGTTTGAATGGTACAAGTGATAAGCTATTAGTTGTTTCATCAGTGCAAATGATTTCTGCTAGTAATCCGACTAGGGTTAGTGTTCGTGCTAATAATTCCTTGCCAGGACTTCAAAATTGATTTTGAATGACCTACATATGTTTGTGTCATTATTTTCTTCAAGATTGGTCTGTAAATAGACGACTGTGCTTAAAAATCAAACCATAATCTCTGGATATGTATAAATAAATAGCCATAAATTCCTAATCCTATTTCACTGCATGTAAACATTGATTTGATGCGAAATTTGTTTTACTATTTGTATAGGTGCTGTCTTACAATGTGGACAGCGAGGATTAAGATGGCTAGAGGAGTTACAAGAGGAAAATCCCGAGGGAGCTTTATGCGGGGAAGCATGACAGGAGTATTAGGACCTGTAGTGGCTATTGATGCCCATTTTGCAACCACAAGCTTCATGACGCGTATCTAAGTGTTTTGGTGCATGTAAGAGGACGGGCCGTTGGCTCCTTCAAGCAAAAGTATTCTCGCAAGGTGGCGCATGACGCGTACGCCGAGTACCTGGACAAGCTTCAGGATCGTGTCGTCCTATGAGATGAGATGTGGGATCAAACTATGTACGCTTGAGTATGCTTATTAATAACGGTTGAACTATGTACTTATGGTTGAACTATGCTTGTGTATGTGTATGCTTATTATCTATGTCTGAGTATGTTTAATCTGTGTTTACTTATGTCTAACCGTGGGATATGGATGCAATCAGTTCGGTTGATGGAATCTACCTCCGTCTTGGTTTATTGGTCCCCTTTGAAATTTGTGTTAAATTTTGACCAAAGGTTTAACTGACAAAATGTTAGTGCAGGTCAGCAAAAATTATATCGTCGGATGGGTATTTGAGCATAGTGTTCAATGATATAATTTTTGGTGACATGCATAAACATTTCTTAGTTAAATATTTGGTCAAAATTTGCTAAAAATTACAAAGGGGACCAATAAACGAGGACGGAGGTAGTACGTCAATCACACAAGGTTCCCAAAATTGGAACCGTGTGCAATGACTTTCATTTTGCCTGTTGCGTCAATCACACACGGTTGGCTCTAGCAAACCGTCGCCTCCAAAATTCTTTGTGGGGCAGAAAACCCCCAC
Organism: Aegilops longissima; assembly: GCA_021605205.1. Classification (NCBI taxonomy): domain Eukaryota; kingdom Viridiplantae; phylum Streptophyta; class Magnoliopsida; order Poales; family Poaceae; genus Aegilops; species Aegilops longissima. Next base: position 338,429,545 of record CM038679.1, read on the forward strand.
CACCCAACTCAAAAAAAAAACCTCACCATCCCCATGTCACAAAAACCCTTACCCCGCCCGACACCCCCTCCGGTCCCCATTCACACCTACACAAGCTCCTCCGCGTCTATGCGTGGCACCACCTATCGCGGCGATAACCACTTAGCTCGACGCCTACTACCGCCGCCAGCCTGCTGGCAAAGCCCACCGCATTTTGCCACTTCAGCTTGTCGCCGCCTATCGCCATCAACTTTCTCGACGATGCTCGTGGTCGACCCAGCTCCGCTCGGTTCAGGAATCTGCCGTACTGAGGGTTCTTTCTCATGGACAACAAGGTAACTAATTTAATGAGATATTATCTCATCTCTTATCCCAGTTCATCTGCCTCCTTTAATCACCCGGCCAAAATCACCATGAATTCATTTTTATTCAAACTGATTTGAGGGTTTTCTTCCGTTCATAGAGTGTACAGTGCGCGGATACATCAGGACCTTGCGGCCTCCGCCAGACATTCCATCTCACCATACTAGATGACTTCAGGATGCGCGCGGTATGTTCAATCTCACCCTAAATCGGTTGGCAAGGCCTACTTTCCTGAACATATTCTAAATATTGCTACATTTGGAGAAAAGGTGCCACATGCACCATATACGTCAAAGGGGCTTTTCCCCTCTTCTTTCTATATTAGGCAAATTAGTGATGTATTGTTCTTTCGATTACTCTCATATTCTGTTGGGGATATTACTACTGGGCGTAAACCGGCCTATCTGGGCCGGGTTAACTTCATCAGTAGTTCAACGGTGTAAAAGCCCAAGAGGCATGAAAGTAAGGGCCCAAGGCACTGTAGTCGGTTTAGAACACAGAGCCGTAAACCGGCCTGGTATGTAAACTTGTATTGTAAGTTAGGAATAGAGAGAGACCAACCGGATCACAGTATGAACCGGAGATTGGGACTCTCGAACCGACGGAGTCACTGTGTATATAAGGGGCGACCGGGTGATTCAAGGACAAACAACAACAACTCGAGGCCTAGGCGAAGCTTATTTGCTCCCTAGTCATCGAGACCACATCAATCCCATCACAACTAGACGTAGGCTTTTACCTTCATCGAAGGGGCCTAACTAGTATAACTCTTGTGTCTTTGCGTCCGCTTTAACCCCTTCAAGTTAACCCGTAGCGATGGCTCCACGACTAAGTCCTTTCATGAGGACATCTGTCGTGACAAAACCACGACATATTCCATGACATCATGTTTACCCTATCTATTTAATTATAGATTTTTGTCCTTCGATTTCAACTACTGTACAGTTCTTTCAATTTGGGCCCATATTTGCATGTTACCATATTTTCTTTAACAATCCTACCATTTTCTGCAGCGCGTCCCTTGCTATGCAACAGAATCTGTAGTGCACAATCTTTCCCTTTACATAAATCAAGACTGCGAGGATGTCATACTGAACGCAAACCATGGATTTACAATCGTTGCTACTATAAGACTTGATGAACGTGGTGACTCCTATTTTGGCACTGGCCTTTGGAATGAAATTTCTATGTTTTATGTACTGAAAGCTGGCACTATAATTGCACTGCACATAAAAGGGCCTGGTCATGAGATATATGCTCAGTTCTCCAACGATATCATCCGTCCAGACTTTGTTAGAAGTGAGTTTTATTTTCAAGTATCTGCATGTTGACTTACCCAACAATATCAAATGAATTGTGTAGTATTTAAGAAACCAATTGTTATTCTGTTTTCTTACTATATTCCTACCTAATAACTTCTAGTTACCAACACACTTTCCTATTGCCATGTTTTAAGTAAATATTCCTTGTACTCCAACTTCTATCAGAAAGCGTCGTTGACAAGGAGACTCCAGAGGTGGAGAACGGGGCTTCCAACAAGCGGAGGTGGGGTGAGCAAGAACCGCAAGCAACTCCAGCAGGCCTAGACTTCATCAGCAACCTCCCCTATGATATGTTGATAATCATCATCTCCCTCCTCCTAATCAAATATGGGGCACGGACAACCGTCCTTTCCCGGCGGTGGCGTCCCCTATGGAACTCCACCCCTCTCGACCCCATCGACACCAACGAGCTCTGCCATGGCTATTGCAAAAGCTTGGATGCGTTGTCCAAGATCCTCAACAGGCACCTTGGCCCAACCACGGGCCTTAGAATGGGCAAGTTCCGTTCCAACGGCATGGAACGAGCCAAGCTTGACGACTGGTTCCAATCGCCTTCCCTAGATCAGCTCGAGGAGCTCACTTTTGATGATGGGCGTATGCGCTCACTGCCAACGTCAGTGCTCCGCCTCGCGCCCACCCTGCGCGTCGCCAAGTTCAGGCACTGCCATTCCCCCCCCTCAATGACGCGCCCACTCTTATTCTACCACGACTGAAGCACCTCGAGCTTGTCGTCGTCTGCCTCTCAAACGGTGACATGGAGCACCTGCTCTGTGGCTGTACTGCACTCGAGTACCTTCGTCTTCAGGCGATAAATGGGTTGAGTAGCTTCCGCATCACCTCCATGACTCTCCGGACTATTTATGTGTGTTCTTTGTCAAAGGCAGAAGACATCAAAAGATGTGTACCACGGTATTGTCATTGAGGACACACCTGCACTTGAGAGATTAGTTGTAGTTGATCAAGAAGGTCCAACAAGAATCAATGTCATTTCGGCGCCGAAATTGACAGTGGTGGGCTACTCGTCTGACAAATACATCGAACTTGTTATTGGATCCACACCTGTTCAGGTACAATAGCCGCCTTCTACCTCTCCTTATACAAATTAACATTATTTCTAATTTTGAAGATGTTTGTTAAATCATCATCCAAAAATGATTCCGACAAGCTTGACCTGAAATCTGCATACAGTGAAGGTCTTGGCACTAGAATCTATCGGCCCCAACCTGAAGGAAGTTGTCAGTTTCCTGAGATGCTTTCCGTGCCTGGAGAAGCTATATATCGAGGTGATGTTCCTTTCCTATTAAATGTTAAACATAAGGGAGTTCAATTTGTGACACCTTTTTCCAAGTTTACAATGACAATGTACTATGATTTCTGAAGGATTGTTTTGGAGGATTTCAGTACATACATGCCCCCCCCCCCATATTGTTTTCTTGATCCATATGGTTACAATCCATTAGCATTTCTCCTTTGGATTCATCTTTACTAGTTTTCTTAGGGACCTTCTCATCCACTCCAACCTCTTGTGAAGAAGGCTACATTTTTCTAGAATGTAATCAAATGCCCATGTTAATCATGTCAGATCAAAGATGGCATGTTAGTGCATTTTACAAATCCTGCAAACCAAATAGGCCTATAGTAGTGTTCAAAACTGCATGTAGACACCAACACGTTTTCTTCTTTTGCAGATAAGATTAGGCCCAGTGGTGGATAATGTGATACAAACTAACAATCACATCGAATGCCTAGATCTGCATCTCTTAGAAATTACTTTGAACTCCTGCTGAGGGACCTTACCGGAGATTATATTCGCCAGGTTCTTTGTTGTCAGAGCAAGGGTGCTGAAGGTAATGAGGTTTGCCCTACATTTATTTCACAAAACTAAATGGTTTGTTGATCAGCGCCACCTCCTACGGCAGAGTGGAATAGGCTCCAAAAATGCTGAATTTTATTTTGGAACTCCAGATGACAGAGTAATTAGAAGTCATCGTGTCGACCCCATGAATTCTTAGTGGCTGGCCCGTTTGCAAAAATTATGAGGTTTCGAAAGCAGACTTAGAAGTGGTAATATTAGTTTGAACCTCTCTGATATCCATGTTCAGCGGATCAGCGTGGGTGTTTGAAGTTGATGAGCTGAATTTCATTTCTCATATTAGTTTGAACCTTATAATCTTCGAATTTGAGCCATATAACTCTGGAATTTGAACCTTGTAATATTTTGAGCTTTTGCGGTACAATCGTTGAAATGGCATCATATCAGACTCGTATATTGGTAGCACTATTTTGACCTTAATATGCAATGGTCTTAGATTTATTAACCATTGTCGAATCTGTTTACCTTGTCTGTCTCACGCACACGATCTGTATAGCTAACTCGACTATGATCTTCGACATTATTGCACACAGTTGGTTTCTTCAGCCGTGTGCCCTATAGAGTGCATAATTAATTATCGCACTCAAGTGTCCATCATCACCCTTCTATGTAACTTTGACCTCATCACCCATGGGTAAACTTATGACCGAAGTCATTCCACACACTTTGTTTTTACAAAGCTTTTTGCCAATAAACGCCCATGATTTGTCCCTCTTCTAGCCGACGCGTGGCCAAACTAGCCGGTCAGGAAGCTTGCGCGGTAAACTGCACAGTAGCGCGGGAACATGCTCACCGACGATACATTTGGCGCCTCTTCGAGCCCACGCATGGTCAAATGAAACGCATGCGGTGCGGTGTTGTCAATCGTGCACTGGAATCCTCCGCTATGAACGTCGTGACAACACATGACAATTACAGGCCGGCCGGCCCCATTTATTACAGCGGCAATTTAACCCTTGTGTCTCTTCAACCTTTCCATCGCGCCCCACCATTGCAAGAAGCACACCCACCATGAGAAATTCTTAGAGGGTATCCTGCGCGGCTCCAATGGCGCTCCGAGCGGCTGCCGACAACGAGCAGCAGTTCACCATGCATGCCGTGGTGGACACCCACAGAAGGTTCACGTACCTCTCGGTGGTGTACACCAACGACCCGGTCTGGGTGGAGCACCCCATCCACATCATGGAGTTGTTGCTTGCCAAGGAGAAGTATAAGGTGGTTGGGTTCAACCTCGAGTACACCCGCGCTCATGCCGGGTCTCGCCCCAAGGTCGCCGTTGCCTAGATGTGCATGCGCCACCACATCCTGGTTTACCACTACTGCCTGGCCACAAGGCCTTGCGAGCGTTTTGCCAGGTTTGTCAATAGCCCCCACTACATGTTCGCTATGGTGGACATCACCAATGATGTAAAGGCGCTTGAGAATTTGGGCATCGCCTGCCAGAATCTTGTCGACATCCAGGGCCAATACAAGATCCGGAGGAGCATGGAGCATGAGAAGGACTCACTAGTTCACCTCGCCGAGGCCATCATCGACCCCTACTATAGAGACATGAAGGATTCCTGCAACAAGGACAAGTGTGCCTGGCGCTCGGCCTGGATGAAGATACTCGACAAAGCTCACGTCGTGTACGCGGCCAAGGAGGCGTACACAAGCTATGACATGTACAGGCAGATCATTGACATGAGGAAGTGCCTCCTTCCCCAAAACGGCCAAGGTTCCAGCCGGAAGCAGAGCATTGGCAAACATCGTCGCAACAATAAATAGATGATTAGATCCTTGTTTCTCCTAGTTTAGTATGCATGTAATTGCTTACTCTGGTGTGTGGAAATGTTATGTGTGTCGTCACTTGTGTAATTGTATGCTTAATTTGGTTATGCAATGCTGTCTTTTTAAGTATATATGTTGAAGCTCTCTAGACAGAGCGTAGATGTTGTGCGGACAAAGAAAATCACATCGTACACGGACTAAACAATGGAACCCGTCGGTGATGTTTTCATTAATCACTCACAATCATATACTAGCAATCGTTTGCTCACAACACACATGGCTTGTTAACAGGAATCGTCTGTGTTGTTATAGGTCTTCCCGCACGTTTCCAATTACACACCTGTTTGCCGCGTATCACACACATCTTGTTATATTGAACCGTTTCTGTTCTCTTCGCTGAAAGCAAACAGTTCATCCGAGTGAACCGCATGCCATATATCGCACACACCTTGATCTGGCTGAACATTTCTTTTGTGTTTCCTAATCATAAACAGTTCATCCAAGTGAACCATATGCTGTATATCGCACACACCTTCATCTGACTGCTCGTTTCTTTTATTCCTCCTCATCGCAAATAGTTAATTGAACTGAACCGTATGCCCTGCATCGCACACACAACTAAAATCTGAACCGTGTTTGATGCATCTACCATCGCAAACGTTTTGCACCTTTTTTATGGTTTTTTACACCACCGTTTGCGATTATTGCATCACACATAGTTTCGTCGAAGGGTCTCTGATCGTAGTGTCACGTTAGCAGCATCCTGCAGTAGTGAATTGGTTCAACTCCACAATCCTGTCAGAGGCTCCCAAGTGACACCTAACCAATCTAGGAGACACCACTCTCCAAAAGGTAATAGATGGTGTGTTGGTGATGAACTCCTTGCTCTTGTGCTTCAAATGATAGTCTCCCCAACACTTAACTCTCTATCACATATTTGGCTATGGTGGAAAGGTGATTTGAGTGGAAAGCAACTTGGGGAAGGCTAGAGATCAAGATTCTTGTGGTTGGACTGGAGTGTCTTGGTCTCAACACAAGTGTAGGTGGTTCTCTCTCTCAGAAAATTAGTAGTGGAAGTGTAGGCACGTTCTGATGGCTCTCTCTCTTGAATAGAGAAGGGGGTGGAGGGGTATATATAGCCTCCACAAAAAATCTAACCGTTACACACAATTGACCCAACTCGGTCAGACCGAATAGGTGAACTCGGTGGGACCAATTCAGTTCAAAATGTGAACGTTAGGATTCTCGGTGGGACCGACATGATCAACTCCGTGGCACCGATGCCCTAGCGTTAGGGCAAAACCTCATCTCGGTGTGACTGATTGCATGAACTCGGTGGGACCGATTTCTGCAATGAGCAAACAGAGAGTTGGTCAGGAAAACTCGGGTAGACCAATCGCTCATTTCGGTGAGACCGAAACATTACAAAGGGAAACAGAGAGTTTACATTGCAAACTCGGTGGGAGCGATCCCTCACTTCGGTAGGACTGAAATGTTACGAAGGAAAACAGAGAGTTTGTATTGCCATCTCGGCGAGACCGAGATCCCGATCGGTGAGACCAAATTGATTAGGGTTTCTGGCAGTGGCTATGTCAAAGGAACTCGGTGGCGCCAGATAGATAAACTCGGTGGGGCCGAGTTTGACTTTAGGTTATGGACATATTTGGAATTGAGAAAGTGGTTGAGGGCTTTGGAGCATATCACGAAGCATTTTGAGCAAGTAGACCAGTAAGCAACACCTCATCCCCTTTTAGTAGTATTGGCTTTTCCTATGGACTCAATGTGATCTTGGATCACTAAAATAGAAATGAAGAGTCTTGAGCTTTTGCCAATCTTTGTCCTTAGCATTTTGAGGGGTCCACATCTCTGGTCGATGCCATGCCAATCATTGAACTTCGACAAATGATAATATGAATGAAATACATCGTCGCTTTGGGAAGTATGTGATAAGCAATTGCTCCCCCTAAATTTGTGCATTGTTAAAAATTTGCTTTTGAATGCAAATGCACAATCGATTAGGATCATGGGTTACTCTTCTATGTCACATACATCTTGGTGGAGCGCTCAAAATGATAGAATATAAAGCACATGCGCTCATCACCAAGGGAAACATGATTTATCATACACAAGTATTAAGATATCATCATTCAAGCACACATTAAAGCATACTATGATCAAACACATGATCACAAGAGTATCTCACACTCAAGCACAAATAGTGTAGCACGCAAACGAACAAATAGGAAGTAGCAAGAGAAGCAACAAAAAGGGTAAACCTCTCTCTCTCTCTTTCTCTCTCTCTCTCTCTCTCAGCCTAATGATCTTTACACTTTCTCCCCCTTTGGCAACAAGTTACCAAAAAGCTTGAAAATGCATAGTGCTATGCGGCACTCTAGGAACGATCTCCGAGAGCTCCTGAAGGGGTGTTTTGGCTGGTTGCTCCAGTTTGCGTAGAAGGCGTGGAGAGGGCAACATATAAAAACGCTTCTGAGGATGTCTGAGGAGCTGGAGGAGTTGCAACTGGAGGTACAGCAGTGGCAGTTGTTGTAGGTGCTGAAGCAGTAGCTCTGGAGTCTCTGATAACTAGCACACATGTAGACCTTTGTGCTCTTGGCACACTCTGAAAAGCATCTGTGATTGGCCTATCACTCCTATCCCCAACCTCTTCCTGTAGCTTCTCAACAGTGGTCTGGATCTCGGTGACCTTCACATCTGGATCATGAAGCTTTGTCGCAAATATCCTCTCAAGGCTCTCTTGATTTCGAGTCAGGGTGGCTAGTCCTTTCTCTATTCTCACTGTTGCCTCAAGTAGATAGCTGATCTGATCTTGCTTGGCCTTAAGATTGACAACTGAAGCATCTCACACTTTCGAAGTCTTTGCTGCCTTGCTTTCTCTTGCTTCTCTTGAGCCTCTTCAGAAGTAGGATGTGATGCATCCATGACAACCACGTTGTCCTCAAAGTCTGGCCTCAGTGGAAGATGCTCTCGGTCCAGAAGATATGTCCCTATCCCCATCTTGGAGTTAACCAGCATCTGAATGTGAGGGGCATATCCACATGACCTTTTCTGGTCAGCAGCAGTTCTCTTGACTGTTTCAACAATCAAACTCATCACCTTGAACTTCTCTGGCACATCAAAATATGAAGTAGGTTGATAGAGTGGCCACAGATCATCCTATGATCTCCTGATTTGGGCAACAGAATGTGCCTCAATATAGTGTTTATTATGGTCAGTCCTGACAGCAGATAGTAGATGGATCCAACCTTGTGAGTTTCCAAGGCATCATCAGGTATTTCCTTCTACATACACTACAAAAAATACACTTCCGTGATGATACGTGTTTGTCACAGTAGGTTGCGTTTTTTGTCATGCATGTACATCAATGACAATTTTATGATAGAATTAAGATAGTCATACCTGTGCTGTCGTAGAAGTGTTCCATGATATTACCAAAATTATCAAAACGGAAGTGTCCACTTCCATGACGATAAATCGCGCGTCACAGAAGTGCTTTCGTCAAGGGTGACCGATATGTGGCATCCACCGTAACGAAACGCCGTTAAGCTACCGAGTCCGGTTTTGGATCCGATAACCCGTTAACAGCCCCGACCAATGGGGATTTTCCACGTGTAAAATCATCATTGGCTGGAGGAAACACGTGTCGGCTCACTGTTGGGACAAATGTCATCCACTCATTGGACCCAAAGCGCGTATGATACGTCGACACGTGGCACGGCCCAACAGAGGCCCATTCCTGTGAAAAGGCCAGCCCGTTTGACTTGGTCAAAAGGTGGCGGGCTGGCCCACGGCAAGCCTATTAACGGCCTGTTCGCATATAGCCCATTTACAGCCCGCTAACCCAGGGCCCATTTACGGCCTATCCGAAATAGGCCCAGTAGCATCATCTGGGCCGTCCAATATAATTCCAGCCCGTTGTCGGTGTCAAAACCGGCGGATCTTGGGTAGGGGGTCCCGAACTGTGCGTCTAAGTCGGATGGTAACCGGAGGCAGGGGACACAATGTTTACCCAAGTTCGGGCCCTCTCGATGGAGGTAATACCCTACTTCCTTCTTGATTGATCTTGATGATATGAGTAGTACAAGAGTTGATCTACCACGAGATCGTAGAGGCTAAACCCTAGAAGCTAGCCTATGGTATGATTGTTGTTGTCCTAACGGACTAAACTGTCGGGACCCGATCCTAAGTCACACCGATCTAGCATGTAACACATCATATCACTTTGCGGCCTCACGCACGGTATTCCCACGGTGTCGCCTTACCATGGCCGGGACCGTTTGCGTCTTTTGGCTCACGTATATGATAGTGTCGCTAGCATCCATATGACAAAGAACCGGGCCGACATGGCTAGTCGTGAACCCAAAGCGGCACTAACCCATGGGGACAGGCATACATGAATCACATCGAGCATGTCGGTCATCAACGTATATATTGGGCTGTAGCACTGGGCTATGAGGACTCCGGTATCCCGGGCTGTAGCAGGCTAAGCAGGACTCGAATAACACCGCGTGACATTTCCCGAAGGACAGACATAAGGAAGCGAAACACATGCCGCCAGTCAAGTGTCCAGCAGTAGTGCTGGGCTAGCAGGACTCCGTGAACCGGGCTGTAGCGGACTACTATCGCTCGGAGGCACGAGACTACATTTCCCCATATGAGAGGCTGCCAAGGATAAACAACTAGTTTGTCGGATCCCACACATACCAAGCATTTCAAACATACACACAATATGCTCAATATGTGTAAATACGACGTGGCATCACAACATAACTCTCGACTCAGATATTATTCATTAGGCCCGAGGGCGAGATATTACAAACATGGGTCTCATGACCCAACACTCGAAACATACAAGTCAAAACACAAGCGGAAGCTAAACATGTGCGAGTACAGACAACTATAAATGAAAAAGGCTGAGAAGTCGACTATCTACGAGATCTGCCGAGGCACAAGATCGTACTGAGGTAACAAGCTAAGCGTCGAAGTCCAAGCGGAACTACTAAGCGAGGACCGACGTCTCTCTCGCAAAACATAAAATAAGCAAGCGTGAGTACAATTGTACTCAACAAGACTTACATCGAGCTAACTACATATGCATCATTATCAAAAGGGGTGGTGGAGTTTGACCGCAGCAAGCCAGCTTTGACTCGGTGGCTATCTGAACTACATTGCAGTAACTCTTTTGAGGTGGCGCACACGAGTCCACACATTCACCATATCAATACACCACTATGGACCCGCTCCGTCTCCCACGAGAACGCCATCCATAGCACTCACGCTTATCTTGCGCATTTTAGAGTATCCACTTTCACTTGTCTATGAACTGATATAGGCAACCCGAAGTCCTTTTCCGTGGACACGGCTATTCGAATAGATCATATTAAACCTGCAGGGTGTACTTCTTCACACGCTCACCACTTACCGCCGTTTACACGACATGTACTCGGCAACCTTCAAGCGAAGCCCAGCGTGGGTGTCGCCCACGGCCTACCTAAACACTCAAGTCCCTAGTCCAGGTTTATCGCCTATTCGGGTTCCATCCGAGGAGTCCGGCGAGGTTTCCCATACAGCCCGAGCGATGTGTGCAGGGTTCCCGAGATACCAAGCGGGCACTCGGTACACCGTGCCACGGTGCCTACCGCAACACAACCCACCCCTAAGGTCAGCGTTGCGTGCGGCCCCAAAGATGCTACAAACACGAAACTACTTGCAACTCCGGATGAGGACAAGGGTGGTTAAGAAGCCGAGAAGGTCAATTAGGGATCCCAATGCGTGGTAGTAACTGTTTCATGGATCACAAACACGAACTCAGTTCACGAGGGCGGTTTCAATGAGACAACCCACCATGTACTCCTACATGGCCTCTCACCGCTACCTTTACCAAATCGTGTTCACACACTTAGCTCACACACACGATGAGGACATGTTCATAACAATTCCAATTCATTCCCGATGAATCAGACCCGACTCAACTCTAAGCAGTAGCAGGCATGACAAACAAGCATAAATGAGTAGGCACAACATGGCTCAAACAATTCCTACTCATGCTAGTGGGTTTCATCTAATTACTGTGGAATGACAGGTCATGCAAAGGATCAAGGGTTCAGCTACGCAGCAAGTAACACATGAGTCGTTGTTGTCCTAATGCAGTAAAATAGAGCAGGAGCGAGAGAGTGGGATTATATCGGAATGAACAAGGGGGTTTTGCTTGCCTGGCACTTCTGAAGATAATATAGTTCTTCATCGGTGTCATCGAATTCATCGTCGGTACGTCGTCTACCGAGAGGGGACAATTACCGGCAAACAAGAGAGAACACAATCAATGCAATGCACATTCACATGAATGACATGTCATGTTAAGGTACTGAATTCACCTAATGCAATAATAATCCAAGTTAGTTGAAGTGGAATTCAAACAAGGTTGAACTCCAACTTCAAATGCTATTTCTTAAATTAACCTAATCATGATTCATCCTATTCAGTGAGGTTAAATTGTTCAAACATGCATGATCATGGCATAAACAGATTCTTCATATTTTTCTGATCATTTTTCATATATAAATTATTTCAATCCGAGTTACGGTTGAATTTCTATGAATCTTAGAAGTTTGGGGTATTTTCGGAATTTCCTGAATTAAATTAAATCCGAGAAAATGGGTTATTGCGTCGACATGACGAGGCATGGCGTCAGCAGGTCAAAGCGCCAGGTCGAGTCAAACTGGCGTGGGACCCGCTGCGTCGATGTAACGAGGCGAGGGACAGAGGTGACTAGTGGGTCGGGTCAGCGATAGCGTGGCAAAGTCAATCTTGAGGCGGGCCCCCGAGATTAGTACTAATCTAACAAAGAAATTAAACTAATTAATCCGAACCTTTGGGGCCCACATGTCAAAGAGAGGGGGGGTTAATTAGTGCTAACAGGTGTGTACGTCGGCACTTGCGGAATTAGGCGGGCGGCGACCAACCGAGCGGCGGTGGCTCGCGGAGTTGCGCTAGGGTCGCATGGTCAGGCGTGAGGGCACCAGGAGGGAGCCGTGCCCGTCTTGATCTGGGGAGACCAATGGGAGGTCTTGGGGTGGCGGTGTTCGCGGAAGCGAGCTGCATGGCGGCGGAGCTCGGGCCTCAACGGGCATGGCACTAGGGAGCTCGTGGGAAGGAGCTGGTGGTGGTGTTAGGCTCCTAGGAGCAAGATGAACTCGGGCGGCGGTCGGCGCAAACCTCGATGATTATGGCGGCGGTGACATGGCGTGGCGGCAGGAGCTCTCGGCACGGCGGGAATGGAGCTAGGGTGTCTGACGCAAAGGGAGGAAGAGGGTTTGGAGCAGGGGCTCTGGCGATGTGACAGGCGCTCAGCGAGGTCGGGACGGTCCGGAGCCGGCAATTTGACGGTGATGGCTGGCGGTCGAGGTTGAAGAAAGCGTCGATGGCGGGGTTGTGGTGAAATCCGGCTTGCGTGGCTCGGTGGGGTTGACGGGACGGAGTGGCGAGTCTTTGGGGCATGTTGGATGGGCGAGGAGGGCGGTGGCACGGCTATGGCGGCGGCGGCGGCGGCGGCTCGGGCACGAGGCGCAGAGCGAGAGAGAGGAGGGGAGAGTGCACGGGAAGAGTGAGAGGGCCCTGGAAGTGCGTGGCGTCGTGACGCGGATCGAATCGAAGGAGGCCTCGGTAGCGAAGCGAGGAGGTGGCAGCGGCATCGCCGGCCTTCGCCACGCCTCGCCTCGCCTCCCAGCAGAGGAAGACGATGAGCGGTGGGGGGTAGGTGGGCTGGGCTGGCCAACCGGGCCGGCCAGCAGGGGGAAGGAGGTTGGGCCGGTTGGGGCGCCAGGTAGGCCAGGTACAGTTTCTGTTCTTTTTTATATTTCTGTTTTCTACTTTCTGTTTTGTTTTAGTTTAGTAAAATACTAAACCATTTAAATAAATCCTGAAAATAATTGTGGGCATTAACTGAATTATTACAGAGGCCCTTAACTATTTTTCAGAATTGTTGGAGCATTTAAAAAATATTAATAGTATTTAAATGCCCCAATTCAAATACAATATGGTTTATTCAAAAATCCAGAAATGTCTTGGAAAAATATCCATCACCTCTGGATATGGTTTTCACCTTTTTCCATTAATCATGAACATTTTGCAAACCACTTTGGGTTTTGAAAATATTTTGAATTTGAACCTATTTGAATTGCTTTAGTGCTAGGGCTTGATCATCCCCATTTCAAATTTCATGGAAATTAAACATGATGCATGGATGCAATGCTACTAGTTACAAGCAAGCTCTAGGGTTGATCTGGGCTGTGACAGCTCACCCCACTAAACAAGAATCTAGCCCGAGATTCAAGGCGTGAGTAAGAGGAAAAGGAAGTCACAAACTATCACAATCTTCATGATCCATTTGCCCTCCTGAAGATGTTGATTCATTCCATCATCTTAGTCTTGATGTCGTCGAGATCTTCACCCGACACGACAACAGAAAGAAGGGGAAACCTTACATGATTCGATCTTCATGAAGATCAAGTAAACATGATCGACTCACGGTCTGAGACGGTGACACATCTCGAGTTGAGACACAAAATACATCGAGAGGGATGGAAGAACAACAACGGGGTTTGATTGGTGGCAACAATTCCACGCTTAGGGAGATGGTGGATGGTGTCAAGGTGGCGAGGAAATATTTATCATGATCCCGTAACGGGACACCTCGAGAAAGGTGGCGCAAAGAACTATTCCCTTAAGTGGCAAAAAGAATTACTTTTGATCCATAGATCATTGGAACCCTTTATACCAGCCTGAGGCAATCACAAGCGATTATTTGGTGGAATGCAAAGGAATGGTACACCCGGACTAGAATGGATGATGTGGACTACCTTGTTGAAGACAACGCAATGGATGATTTTTGCTTATCGTCGGAGGTGGAGGGGACCCATGGTAAGTCCACTTTTGAGGATGATCTTGAACAGAAATTACTAAGAAGGCAGCCCATAGTGAAATGGCACAAGGGCCGGTGCAGGCTGGGAACGAAATGCAACTGTTCGAATGTTCCAACCATCATATCTGCCTGAGATTCAGATATGGTTGGTGTTAGGATATTCCAGACTCATCGAGTCTAGAGGAAAGGATGAAAGTTTGCAACACAAATCGACGGAAAAATGTTGCGAGATTCTCGGGATATGAACTACGGTAGCAAGCTCCAAAACATGAGCTGGTTCTGCTACAAACCCATGAACCCGCTGTCCAAGGCAAGCATGACCACGTAGTAGTCTTATGATAAAAATACTACCGAGTTCAGGTTGGGAACCATCATCGAGGATAACGAAGTCCTATCATAAGTCATGACTAGTTGTTATGAAGGAACTCCTTCTCCTTGAACAATTCAATCAGTGGCTTGGTGTGCTATGGAATCCATATGGAATGAAGATGATCAGTCTATCAGACCATAGAATACTTCGCATGTGCATGGTGACTTGGGATGATTCCAAAGGAACAAAACAAACCTTTCTCAAATTCATGGCGGCAACTTACACCAGATGCACATGAATTAGAGGAAGTCACTACTTTCATCCAAACATATGCTTCATGAGCGAAACACGAAGAATTGCTTACACAAGTTTCCAACACTAGGTTGATGTTCAACATGACTCATGGGGAGACAAAATGCTCTTGATGGGCTCAACAGACAACTCATCGAATTTCCATATCTTTGGACTTCCACCATCATGTGAACACGTTGATAGCATTGGTCGGGCCAAAGATGTAATGGTGTATGCTCGCGGGATCAACCACGAGTAAGACAACATCACGCATATCGTTGGTTACGATTTGACTTGACGATTGCCCACACTCAAGTCAAAGGGTTGATATGACAATAGATCCAACAATGATCACGAGGGACCAATCGATGAAGATATCATCTTTCTTCAACACACACTACACAAGAATATCCCTTTGGATCGAACTAGGTTAGGCAAGCTTTTATCTTCCAACTCTCCAAGTTATTGTCTAGCTTAACCAACTAGCTCAGGGATATCCAACACAGATTCTTGGAGAAGGGGTGGTTTAGAAGAAAACCAATATGATCACGAACTCAACATAGCGGTCAGGTGACAACCTGATAACACTTCCAAGAAGATATTTGGAAAGTCATGAACCACCGATATATTACTAAGCTCGAGAACAATCTTGCTTCTAAGGGCAAGACGATATGATCAGATGAGTGAGGACTTGACAAGATCCTAACTCATCAATCGAGGTGTGCACCAGAAATAAGGACTAGGTAGCACGATCTATCTTAGAATGATGATTTAATAACCAACACGCTAAGAATGAGAATATTGTCCATTCACCACCAAACAACGAGGTTCTTTGGGAGTATCGATTTCACACATCACAGTTCACTTGTTGGCATTCGGTTACGATAACACGGAACCGAGGATTGAATGATGATGGTGAGAGGTATCAACGTATCAAGAGTTCATAAAAGAAGGTGCAATTCTCATGAAGTTCTGACATAAAGATGGTAACACCCCAAGGTAGAGCAGAGTCAAAGCTGGATTGGCATTTTAATCTGCGGAATACAACTGCTTTGACCCAATCCTAGAAATGGATGAAGTCTTTGGAGTTTGTTTCTCCTAGTCATTCCGAATAGAATGGCTTGACGGACCATAAGGATAAAATGCATCGATGAACACGAATGCACACATACCCTTGGCTATCAATTGATAGAGGATGGTGGGATACAACTAAAGAGGGCAACTTAAAGGAACATATAATTTTCTGAGTTGTGGATGCACAGATTAGTATGTCGAGCGAGCTCAACATTTCTTCCGGATAATCCATGCGAGAAAAGGTAGAATTGGCGAGTCACAATATGAATGGAGTACTCCTCAAGAGCACTCTGGTTGTGATCTTTGGTTCAACAAATTTCTGCCATAAGTGATTCGTGGTATTTGGAAGAAGGATATACCACGGACCTCGAGGACTATCGCAAGGTTACTAATATCCTAAAGGCACTAGCAAATACTAACAACATGAAGTAGGATGAATCTGGGTTGACAACCCAGAGTAGAATGCCTACTACTAAATGGCATCACGGGATGCTTTCGAAAGTGATGGCCAGAATCATCACACCGGGGATACAAAAGCATAGCTAAATTGCTAGGTGACTTCCTAGACACCTAAGGTCATAATAATAGTTCCAACATATATGTCGAGGCAACAAAGTACCTCAACTGACTGGTTAGTGTGCTTAACCTGGCCCAAAAGGACATCAGGAACGGAAGAAGGGATTTGCAAATGCATCAGACTATTTAGAGACCTGGGATAACTCGGACAGCATAACGGCTGTAAATGCTCAAAATGATTTGAGACATCCTGCAGAAAATGGTGGCATAACCACTCAACGACATCATAACAAGATTCAGGATCAACGGTTATCATACGAAATAGTAGGAACTGAGGCGAGGCTTAAATCCAACAATCTTAAAGGTCTATGGATTAGTAACACGTCATCCTAATAGATAGATGAGAAGCCTAGTTCTTAAACCCGTAGAAGAGAAGAGGATGACTCGGATCGGAAAGTCATGAGGTATAAGGAGTAAAAAGAGCCTTACGTTCCTTCCACAATCAATTCCTTACATAACTAAAGCATTTCTAGACACAACCCGACCAGTTTGGCTTGGTAATCCTCTGAGCATCAAAGCTCGATACCAACGCTGTCAGGACCCGATCCTAAGTCACACCGATCTAGCATGTAACACATCATATCACTTTGCGGCCTCACGCACGGTATTCCCACGGTGTCGCCTTACCATGGCCGGGACCGTTTGCGTCTTTTGGCTCACGTATATGATAGTGTCGCTAGCATCCATATGACAAAGAACCGGGCCGACATGGCTAGTCGTGAACCAAAGCGGCACTAACCCATGGGGATAGGCATACATGAATCACATCGAGCATGTCGGTCATCAACGTATATATTCGGGCTGTAGCTTTGGCTAATGAGGACTCCGGTATCCCGGGCTGTAGCGAGCTAGGCAGGACTCGAATAACACCGCGTGACATTTCCCGAAGGACAGACATAAGGAAAGCGAAACACATGCCGGCCGATCAAGTGTCCAGCGGTAGTCTTTGAGCTAGCAGGACTCCGGTGAACCGGGCTGTAGCGGACTACTATCGCTCGGAGGCACGAGACTACATTTCCCCATATGAGAGGCTGCCAAGGATAAACAACTAGTTTGTCGGATCCCACACATACCAAGCATTTCAAACATACACACAATATGCTCAATATGTGTAAATCTGACGTGGCATCACAACATAACTCTCGACTCAGATATTATTCATTAGGCTCCGAGGAGCGAGATATTACAAACATGGGTCTCATGACCCAACACTCGAAGCATACAAGTCAAAACACAAGCGGAAGCTAAACATATGCAGGTGCAGACAACTATAAATGAAAAAGGCTGAGAAGTCGACTATCTACGAGATCTGCCGAGGCACAAGATCGTAGCTGAGGTAACAAGCTAAGCGTCGAAGTCCAAGCGGAACTACTAGCGAGACCGACATCTCTCGCAAAACATAAAATAAGCAAGCGTGAGTACAATTGTACTCAGCAAGACTTACATCGAGCTAACTACATATGCATCATTATCAAAAGGGGTGGTGGAGTTTGATGCAGCAAGCCAGCTTTGACTCGGTGGCTATCTGAACTACATTGCAGGTAACTCTTTTGAGGTGGCGCACGAGTCCACACATTCACCATATCAATACACCACTATGGACCGCTCCGTCTCCCCACGAGAACGCCATCCATAGCACTCACGCTTATCTTGCGCATTTTAGAGTATCCACTTTCACTTGTCTATGAACTGATATAGGCAACCCGAAGTCCTTTTCCGTGGACACGGCTATTGAATAGATCATATTAAACCCTGCAGGGTGTACTTCTTCACACGCTCTCACCACTTACGCCGTTTACCGACATGTACTCGGCAACCTTCAAGCGGAAGCCCAGCGTGGGTGTCGGCCACGGCCTACCTAAACACTCAAGTCCCTAGTCCAGGTTTATCGCCTATTCGGGTTCCATCCGCAGGAGTCCGCCGAGGTTTCCCATACAGCCCCGAGCGATGTGTGCAGGGTTCCCGAGATACCAAGCGGGCACTTTCGGTACACGGCCACGGTGCCTACCGCAACACAACCCACCCCTAAGGTCAGCGTTGCGTGCGGCCTGACATGCTACAAACACGAAACTACTTGCAACTCCGGATGAGGACAAGGGTGGTTAAGAAGCCGAGAGGGTCAATTAAGGATCCCAATGTGGTAGTAACTGTTTCATGGATCACAAACACAGAACTCAGTTCACGAGGGCGGTTTCAATGAGACAACCCACCATGTACTCCTACATGGCCTCTCACCGCTACCTTTACCAAATCGTGTTCACACTTAGCTCACACACACGATGGGACATGTTCATAACAATTCCAATTCATTCCCGATGAATCAGACCGACTCAACTCTAAGCGATAGCAGGCATGACAAACAAGCATAAATGAGTAGGCACAACATGGCTCAAACAATTCCTACTCATGCTAGTGGGTTTCATCTAATTACTGTGGAATGACAGGTCATGCAAAGGATCAAGGGGTTCAGCTACCGCAGCAAGTAACACATGAGTCGTTGTTGTCCTAATGCAGTAAAATAGAGCAGGAGCGAGAGAGTGGGATTGTATCGGAATGAACAAGGGGGTTTTGCTTGCCTGGCACTTCTGAAGATAATATAGTTCTTCATCGGTGTCATCGAATTCATCGTCGGTACGTCGTCTACCGAGAGGGGACAATTACCGGCAAACAAGAGAGAACACAATCAATGCAATGCACATTCACATGAATGACATGTCATGTTAAGGTACTGAATTCACCTAATGCAATAATAATCCAAGTTAGTTGAAGTGGAATTCAAACAAGGTTGAACTCCAACTTCAAATGCTATTTCTTAAATTAACCTAATCATGATTCATCCTATTCAGTGAGGTTAAATTGTTCAAACATGCATGATCATGGCATAAACAGATTCTTCATATTTTTCTGATCATTTTTCATATATAAATTATTTCAATCCGAGTTACGGTTGAATTTCTATGAATTTTAGAAGTTTGGGGTATTTTCTGGAATTTCCTGAATTAAATTAAATCCAGAAAATGGGTTATTCGTCAAGACATGACGAGGCGTGGCGTCGGCAGGTCAAAGCGCGCCAGGTCAGGTCAAACCTGACGCGTGGGACCCGCACGTCGATGTAACGAGGCAGGGACAGAGGCTGACTAGTGGGTCCGGGTCAGCGATGGCGTGGCAAAGTCAATCTTGAGGCGGGCCCCGAGATTAGTACTAATCTAACAAAGAAATTAAACTAATTAATCCGAACCTTTGGGGCCCACATGTCAAAGAGAGGGGGTTAATTAGTGCTAACAGGGTGGTACGTCGGCACTTGCCGGAATTAGGCGGCGGCGACCAACCGAGCGGGCGGTGGCTCGCGGAGTTGCGCTAGGGCATGGGTGAGGCTGAGGGCACCAGGAGGAGCCGTGCCGTCTTATCTGGGGAGACCAATGGGAGGTGCGGGGTGGCGGTGTTCGCGGAAGCGAGCTCATGGCGGGCGGAGCTCGGGCCTCAGCGGGCATGGCACTAGGGAGCTCGTGGGAAGGAGCTGGTGGTGGTGTTAGGCTCCTAGGAGCAAGATGAACTCGGGCGGCGGTCGGCGCAAACCTCGATGATTATAGCGGCGGCGGTGACATGGCGGCGGCAGGAGCTCTCGGGCACGGCGGGAATGGAGCTAGGGTGTCTGACGCAAGGGAGGAAGAGGGTTTGGAGCAGGGCTCACGGCGATGTGACACGGGCGCTCGGCGAGGTCGGGACGGTCCGGAGCCGGCAATTTGACAGTGATGGCGGCGGTCCCGAGGTTGAAAGCGTCGATGGCGGGGTTGTGGTGAAATCCGGCTTGCGTGGCTCGGTGGGGTTGTGAGGGGACGGAGTGGCGAGTCTTTGGGGCATGTTGGATGGGCGAGGAGGGCGGTGGCACGGCTATGGCGGCGGCGGCGACGGCGGCTCTCGGCACCTGGCCTTGAGCGAGAGAGAGGAGGAGAGAAGTGCAGGGAAGAGTGAGAGGGCCGAAGTGCGTGGCGTCGCCCGAGACGGATCGAGATCGAAGGGAGGCCTCGGTGCAAGCAGGAGGTGGTCGCGGCATCGCCCGGCCTTCGCCACGCCTCGCCTCGCCTTACAGCAGAGGAAGGCGATGGCGGTGGGGGTAGGTGGGCTGGGCTGGCCAACCGGGCCGGCCAGCGGGGGAAGGAGGTTGGGCGGTTGGGGCGCCAGGTAGGCAGTCTGATTTACATTCTTTTTATATTTCTGTTTTCTACTTTACTTTTGTTTTAGTTTAGTAAAATACTAAACCATTTAAATAAATCCTGAAAATAATTGTGGGCATTAACTGAATTATTACAGAGGCCCTTAACTATTTTTCAGAATTGTTGGAGCATTTAAAAATATTAATAGTATTTAAATGCCCCAATTCAAATACAATATGGTTTATTCAAAATCCAGAAATGTCTTGGAAAAATATCCATCACCTCTGGATATGGTTTTCACCTTTTCCATTAATCATGAACATTTTGCAAACCACTTTGGGTTTTGAAAATATTTTGAATTTGAACCTATTTGAATTGCTTTAGTGCTAGGGCTTGATCATCCCCATTTCAAATTTCATGGAAATTAAACATGATGCATGGATGCAATGCTACTAGTTACAAGCAAGCTCTAGGGTTGATCTGGGGCTGTGACATAAACCCTCCGGTTTATATAGACACCAGAGGGGGCTAGGGTTACACAGAGTCGGTTACAAGGGAGGAGATCTACATATCCGTATCACCAAGCTTGCCTTCCACGCCAAGGAGAGTCCCATCCGGACACGGGACGAAGTATTCAATCTTGTATCTTCATAGTCCAACAGTCCAGCCAAAGGATATAGTCCGGCTATCCGGATACCTCCTAATCCAGGACTCCCTCAGTAGCCCCTAAACCAGGCTTCAATGACGATGAGTCCGGCCCGCAGATTGTCTTCGGCATTGCAAGGCAGGTTCCTCCTCCGAATACTCCATAGAAGATCTTGAACACAAGGATAGTGTCCAGCTCTGCAAAACAAGTTCCACATACCATCGTAGAGAGAATAATATTTCCACAAATCTAATCTGCTGACACACTCGATATCGTGACAACATACCACGGCCCGGTCCTTATTCGAACCATTATTCTCAACCAGCCTTGGCGCATATCGCGAGGCGGTTTCCTTGGCACGTCTTGGCGAAGCAGAGACCGTGTCCCCTTATTACGGGATTCTCATTGATATGGACATGGGTAACCCAATCGTGCCCGTTGGTATGACTCCTCGATTGTAGGCAAGTCCCAAACGGTCACGAGGAGGACGCTTGGTATTCACCCTCTTTATAAAGAGACCAAGGCCTATCCTTTTTACTCCTCGAACTCAATCGAATCCTTCCCCCGCCTCGAGTTCCAACACCCGAAGCTCAGGTCAGGCGCTTTGGACCTTCAACCATGTCTGGATCCAACCTTCAAGGTCGGTGGATGCCTTCCTCTGTCACGGAGGAAGATGTCAAAAAGTTAAGAGAGGCCAGGTTTCTGACCGGCGAGACCCCGCACCGGCTGCCTGCTCAAGGGCAGGTCATTCCCACTCCCAACCCCGGCGAGAGCGTCGTGTTCATATCTCACTTCCTTCGAGGGCTAGGCCTTGCTCTAGATCCCTTCGTGAGGGGGCTCATGTTTTACTATGGGCTGGATTTCCATGATCTGGCTCCAGATTCTGCCTTCCACATCTCGTCATTCATCATCGTGTGTGAAGCTTTCCTCCGTATTAACCCTCACTTCGGCCTGTGGCTCAAGACCTTCAAGGTGGAGCCGAAGATGATCGAGGGGCGGCACACAGAGTGCGGAGGTGCCGTAATAAGAAAAACTGCCGATGCCCCATGGCCAGAGGGTTCTTTCCAGGAGGTGTCTAACTTTTGGCAGCGAGAATGGTTTTATATCACAGCTCCCAGGGGCACCAAGTGGGTGGCTCCCCCTGCTTTTCGCTCGGGCCTCCAGCCACAACTAGCGTCATGGGTCAACAAGGGGCTGGATTGGGGCCAGTAAAGGATGTGCCAATATTGCAGAGCCACATCCAAGATCTCCTAGAGAGAGATATCAGTCTAGTCACGGTAATGCAAGTCATGTTAATTCGTCGAGTCCTGCCCTGTAAACGTCGTCCCCTCCGCATGTGGGAGTTCAACTTGGAGGGACCGCGAGCTATCCATCATTTCCTCGGCATGACGCTAGAGGAGATGTACAAATTGTTCTTCGGACCACAAATAATGTGTCCGGATACCACCGAGGATGCGGGTTTGAACTGCAATCTTCCAGATACCCAAGTAAGTAGTCCTGTAGCCGAACATGCTATATCTTTATTTGTCACAACATCACTCTGAAAAGTCGCTCTTTGACCAGGACTGGCTAAGAAAGGCGAACATGATCAGGTGTCCGGCCCCCCTCCCCGAGGTCTCACCGGATCCTGTATTAGCCAGGATGCTAGAGCTCGCGCCTTATCAAGCGCCCTCAGGGGAAACAAAGGGGGGAAGAAAGAGGCTAGCGCCTCCGCGAAGGAGGATCACCGGGGGGAAGAAACTGAAATTCCCCCTTCCGAAGGAAGGAAGAGGACCGCCTCTGAAGACCCGGAGACAATGGTCTCCAAGCGGGGAAGAGATCTTAGCTAGAGGTCTGGCTCGGGGATACCCGACCGCACAATGCCTTCAAGGGGTCAGCCTTCAACCGAGTTGTAAGTAGAAAGGGACTTTAATAATGAAAGCGTCCGCTTTGCTTCGAGGAAAATAACGAAATATTTATCTTGTAGTCGGATCATAGCCCTTCTCGGCAAAGTTCGTCTTGGGGATCTTCTTAGGAGATGATGGGAGAGAAATGCCTCCCATGCCCTCCCGCCTTACGAGGTAGGCGACCCAGTGTAAATCACGGAGGGCTTCTCTGGTCCGGCAAGGCGAGAGAAATCCTTTGGCCACCGAAGTCCTCGATATTCGGTTCTTGAAGAGAGCAACCGAAAAGAGTCGGCACCGTCATTATGCGGTCGGACGCCTTGAAGGATCTGCTAGAGCATGCGGCTAACTCGAAGCGCATAAATGCGCTAATGGATGCGGTGGTTGAGAGGATTTCATCCGCCCGGCGGGTTGCATGAAGCCTTTATGAGTCTGCTGAAAGGTTTTGAGGTACGTGAAATAGTGCGTATTTTTGCGATACGCGCTACGTTAAGGTGTGTCCTATGCAGATAGTAGCCCCGAGACTCGGTGCTGTCGAAAACGGCGGCAAACAGAGGATCATAGTCCCAGGTAACAATCCGGCCGTCCTCATATGCAGGTGGCAGAAGGTCCGGTGGCTAGCCGGACTGGTGGGTTTGCCGAGCTGAAGCGGCAACTTGATGCGGCGGATGCCGACATCGTGCTTGTCAACAAGCGGCTTGACGAGGCACAGGGTATGTGATTTCTCCAGTTATCGATACATAGTGAGAGGAGCATGATGCCAGTATCTTTAATATGTTGCGACTGCAGATGGAGCTGCAGCCGTGGAGACCCTTCGAGCGGAACTTGCCCGGGCCAAGGAACAGGCCAGGAAAAGTGATGCGGCCGCCCTGAAGGCGGTCGAGGAGCTGAGAGCCGAAAAGGCTGCTCATTGCCGAAGCAAGGAGGAAATAGCCAAGATGGCTGTGGAATTGAAGGATGCCGCCGGCTGTTACGAGCATCTCAAAAAGGAAGATCGAGTGAAGATGACGGACCTGGAGAAGACCACGGTGGCGGCCAAGGACGCCCGCTCTACATTTAGAGCGATGAAGGAGGAGCTGCGTCACGCCAGGGATATCGCGGCTGGGAAGCCCTTTATGCTGCGGATGAAGTTCGTAGATCCTAATTACGCTCCTATGGATCGGCTGTGGAGTTCTACAGACGCTTATCTTGATTTGGCAGCAAGTGCCGCTGATGCGGCCGAATACTTCAAAGATCAAAAAGATCGCGAAGTGGAGAAGCTGTTCTGGTCACAATTTAACGTTCCAGCGTGTCCGCTTCCTTTGAATGAGCGGATGGCCGAATGGGCCGAGCTCCATAGGTTGTCCGGGCTCGCCATGAGGTCTGTTGTGGATCATCTATGGCCGGAAGGGCCAAGGCCGAACAGTTATTTTAGTTTGGTGCAGCAGTTCCTTGGTGCTGTGCCGCGAATCGACGCTATGAAGAGGTCGGCGTGCATCAAGGGTGCGCGTATGGCGCTTACCCGTGTCAAGACATACTGGGCGGAGATGGAGGCCACCGCAATTGCAACCCCGAGTTCGGCCGTTAGCCGAGTAGCTGCCGAGCACTACTTTGACGAAGTCCTTGAAGGCGCTCGTTCAATAGAAGCTCAGTGCTCGAACAATATTATGTTCTAGTGACATGTATTCCCATTGAAAAACAATGTTTTACTGAATTGTAATGGCTATTTTTATACTTTTGCCTGAAAGTATGATGATGCCTCCTGTGCGGCCGTTTATGTATATATGTATATAACCTCAAAGTTTGTAGTCGTCGACTTCAGCCCCCACGCATATAATGCGGGGGTGTTCGCAGAAGACGTGTGTTCACACTTGATCCAATGTCTTGGTCCATTTAGGAGTTGATAGCACAACGAACTAGGCAATCAGACTATATTGCTTTAACACTTTCACTTAGCCATAGGAGTTTGACAGTGGGGCTACTATATAGCCCCTGGTGGCTCCGCGCTCATCCGAATAGGGGGCTCTTAGATGCCTGGCCGGGAAACGGCCCTTCGTTAATGCGGAGGAATCCCGAAGATTCTGCTAGGTCATCGAGTGGTTGACCAGTCTCGCACTTTATCATGACAGTCAGTTTTCGGCCTTCTCTACTGAGGTGCTCGTCCGGCCAAACCAGGGCACAATCGCAGTAGTTCTCCTGGTGCTGCCTTAGCCGATAGAGCGGAACGTAAGGTAGCAAAACACAGGAGCCGGGAAAACCCAACATTTGACCAAAGACATGATTCGGAGCTGATGCATATAAGGCCAAACTCGCGACGCCGAACACTCCTAAGGTATTCAGTCTTTGAAATATATACCGGGCTAAATGATGCCCTTGGATAATGAGCCCTTGTGTCCGGGTACGAGCAATATTCTGACGTGGCGACATGCCAAGAACGTCAGCATCCTTCTCGGTTGTATTGAGAATCCGGAGGATGTGAACAACAAAAGACAGTAAAAAAGGTTTACACAGGGTCTTAATCTAAAGAGAAACCTTTGAACGGGTCCCTGCTGCACGTCTGCGCCTGTGTCTCTATTGTGCCGTATCCTGGACGGGTGTAGCATGGTTGTCATCTGTAAAAGAGAGGAACTTAGTTGAAAGTTGTCGTGCAAAAAATTGGCTATTATAAACAAACCATTTAAAAGTCAAGATGGGTAAAGTTGAGCCTAATTATCGCTAAGAAGCCCCTGGTACCGTCTATAAGGGTATAACCATCGAACCAATCTCTATCCAATGATTAGCCGGACTCATCTAACCGTGTCCTTGGTCTTAACGACCGGTCATCTGTTCTGGTGGTGAGGCCGTCTAGTGTTCGGCTGTTAAAGCAGCCGTACGTTCTTCTGCTCGTAAGGAGCGCTCAACATTTCCATGTACTGTGATGATGCCACGCGGCCCGGGCATTTTAAGCTTGAGAAAAGCGTAATGCGGTATTGCGCTGAAACGAGCGAAAGCCGCTCGTCCGAGTAGTGCTTGATAGCCACTCCGGAATGAAGCAATGTCGAAGGTTAACTTTTCGCTTCGGAAGTTGTCGGGCGAGCCGAACACAACCTCTAGTACTAGAGAGACCGTGCAGCGGGCCTCTGTGCCTGGAATTACTCCCTTGAAGGTAGTATTACTGTGGCTGATTTTTGTTGGGTTTATCCCCATTTTGCGGATGGTGTCCTGATATATCAGATTTAGACTAATGCAGCCATCCATAAGGACTCGTGTGAGATGGTATCTGTTTATTATTGGGTCCAGCACCAAGGCAGCTGATCCTTCATGCCGGATGCTTATTAGGTGATCCCTGCATTCAAAAGTGACCGGGTAGGCCGACCAGGGGTAGAACTCAGGGGTGACGGGCTCTACGGCTCGTGTATTTCGGAGTGCATATTTGCTTCTCCTCTTTGTCACGTGGATTATGTTTACTGTTTTGACTTCTGGTGGGAATTTTTTCTGTTTCCCAGTGCCCTGCTGGCGAGGCCCATCCTCGTGTGCGCTCGGTGTGTCCTCCCCCTGGTGTTTGGCGTTTAGCTTGCCGGCCTGCTTGAAGACCCATCATTCTCTGTGGGTATGATTTGCAGGTTTATCGGTGATGCCGTGGATCTGACATAGTTTGTCTAGAATCTATTTTAGGCTGGTTGGTCCATCTCTGTTGCATTTAAAGGGCTTTTTCTGCTGACCCGGTCGAGAGCCCCTGAATCCGGAGTTTACCGCCGTGTTATCTGGGCTGTCTTCTTTATTTCGGCGCTTGCTTTTACTGCGTCATGGTTTTCCATTGCCATCCCTGACCTCGGATGTGCTTGGGTCGCTGCTGCTGCTTCGGGCTAACCATCTGTCCTCGCCCGCGCAAAAGCGGGTCATGAGGCTTGTTAGGGCTGCCATTGTTTGCGGTTTTTCATGGCCGAGGTGTCTGGCAAGCCATTCGTCTCGGACTAAGGCTTCGGCATTCGGACAGTCGACAATTTGGTTCTTCTTAGTGAGAAACCTGTTCCAAAGCTTTCGGGCCGACTCCCTCAGCTGTTGAGTTATATGGCTCAGATCGTCCGTGTCCAGAGGTCGAACATAAGTCCCTTGGAAATTGGCCTGAAAAGCATCCTCGAGCTCCTCCCAACTTCCAATGGAGTTTTCGGGGAGGCTTTTTAGCCAGTGCCGAGCTGGTCCTTTGAGCTTGAGGGGCAAGTATTTGATGGCATGGAGATCGTCTCCGCGAGCCATATGAATATGGAGGATGAAGTCCTCAATCCAGACCCCCGGGTCTGTGGTCCCGTCGTACACCTCTATATTCACTGGTTTGAATCCTTCTGGAAATTCATGGTCTAGTACCTCGTTGGTGAAACATAGGGGGTGTGCGGCACCCCTGTATTTAGCTGTACCATGGCGTTTGGACGGTTGTAATATTTGGTTTTGGCTGAGTGCTGGAGCGCGTTTCCTTGATCCGTAGATGGATCTGGTTGCGCTGGTCCTTTGATGAGAGTCCTCGTGTGGGTCATGTACTGACCGACGTGCGGGCTCGTTGGCCGCTCTATCGCGGCCACGAGGCTGTCGATCCGACCGGTCGGCAGGTTTATTTTTTGGCTGTGGGGGCTCTAAGGCCTCATCGTTGAATTCAGGCAGCAGCTTTCGCTTTGGGTAGCTCTTCGTGTGGCGACTGCCACCATATTTTTCTGCCGTATCGAGCACTTTGTTCCATCTACTGTTGAGTGTGTTTTGCGCGGCCTTGAGCCTTTGCGTCTGCTTCTTCAGACTCCTCACAGTGGCGATAAGCCTTCTATGGAGGTTCTCTTGCTCCAGCTGCCTTTCAGGGATGATATGTTCATCGTCATCCGGACTGTTATCTTCTCCGGAGACGGGTTGATTAGCTTGACGCTCGGCGTCGCCGTGTTCGGACAGCAGCTCCGTACTTTGTTCGTCGTCTGTTGGCTCACCCTGCTCTATCGCTGGGTTTATTTGGTCGTCGTTTCCTCCGGAGTCGACCGGGGTATTGTTTCTTCTTGCGCTGTTATCGCTATTTTTGCCGAGGAGGGATTTGGAGCGGCGCCTACGGCGCCGCTTTGATTGCTTCTCGAGGGAGCTATCTTTCTTTGGGTGTATCCACCATGTATATGTCATGTGATGAAGTGACAGTCCAGCGCCCTGTTGGCGGTGGGTCCTGTTCGTCTCCTGCATTGTTGTCCATACCGTCGATGTCTACGGAGTCGAAATCTAGCATGTCAGTTAAATCATCAACAGTGGCTACTAAGTGGGTGGGGAGTGAATTTCTTCATCATCCGCGTCCCATTCTAGCCGGACATAGTTAGGCCAAGGTTCTCCTAACAGGGAGAGAGACCTTAACGAGTTTAGTACATCGCCGAAGGGCGAGTGCTGAAAGATATCCGCGGAGGTGAACTCCATGATCGGCGCCCAATCGGATTCGATAGGAATGGGCGCAGGCGGTTCGGAGTCCGTGGCCGGAGACGAGTCCATTGGTTCGTCGTCACGGCTCTCGTGAAGGGTAAGGTCAGTGTTCGGCTCTATCGCCGCTGAGAGTGCGACCCCCAAGGCGGGGTGTATCCGCCCGTCCTCAGATGGCGCAATTTTCCCCGGATTGAAGGCTGGAGTGGTTGCCGGTGTAATCTCCCGAACAATGTCCGACGGCAGAGCTATATCGTGATCGTCGTGATCGTGCGGCACACCTGGCATGGGCTCGAATCCGTAGAAGATCAAGTCTCCGCGGATGTCGGCAGTGTAATTCAAGTTTCCGAACCTGACCTGATGGCCAGGGGCGTAGCTCTCGATCTGCTCTAGATGGCCAAGCGAGTTGGCCCACAGTGCGAAGCCGCCAAATACAAAGATCTGTCCGGGGAGGAAGACCTCACACTAGACCGCATCGTTATCGATGATCGATGGAGCCATCCAGCTTTACGGCGACGACATAGTGGAACTCTCAATGAAAGCACCAATGTCGGTGTCAAAACTGGCGGATCTCGGGTAGGGGGTCCCGAACAAGGCACGTATTGTATTGTTGCCGTCGAGGATAACAAGATGGGGTTTATATCATATTGCATGAATTTATCCCTTTACATCATGTCATCTTGCTTAAAGTGTTACTCTGTTCTTATGAACTTAATACTCTAGATGCATGCTGGATAGTGGTCGATGTGTAGAGTAATAGTAGTAGATGCAGGCAGGAGTCGGTCTACTTGTCTCGGACGTGATGCCTATATATATGATCATACCTAGATATTCTCATAACTATGCTCAATTCTGTCAATTGCTCAACAGTAATTTGTTCACCCACCGTAAATACTTATGCTCTTGAGAGAAGCCACTAGTGAAACCTATGGCCCCCGGGTCTATTTTCCATCATATTAATATTCCAACACTTAGTTATTTTATTGCTTTCTATTTTACTTTGCATCTTTATCATAAAAATACCAAAAATATTATCTTATCATATCTATCAGATGTCACTCTCGTAAGTGACCGTGTAGGGATTGACAACCCCTTATCGCGTTGGTTGCGAGGATTTATTTGTTTGTGTAGGTGCGAGGGACTCGTGCATGGCCTCCTACTGGATTGATACCTTGGTTCTCAAAAATTGAGGGAAATACTTACGCTGCTTTACTGCATCACCCTTTCCTCTTCAAGGAAAACCAACGCAGATGCTCAAGAGGTAGCAAGAAGGATTTACGGCGCCGCTGTCGGGAGTCTATGCAAAAGTCAACATATCAAGTACCCATCACAAACCCTTATCTCCCGCATTACATTATTTGCCATTTGCCCCTCATTTTCCTCTCCCCCACTTCACCCTTGCCGTTTTATTCGCCCTCTCTTTTCCGTTTGCCTCTTTTTCGCTTGCTTTTCGTTTGCTCGTGTGTTGGATTGCTTGCTTGTCACGATGGCTCAAGATAATACTAAATTGAGTGACTTCACCAATACCAACAACAACGATTTCCTTAGCACTCCGATTGCTCCTCTTACCGATACTGAATCTTGTGAAATCAATGCTGCTTTGTTGAATCTTGTCATGAAAGATCAATTCGCCGGCCTTCCTAGTGAAGATGCCACTACCCATCTAAATAGCTTCGTTGATTTGTGTGATATGCAAAAGAATAAATATGTGGACAATGATATTGTTAAATTGAAGCTATTTCCTTTTTCACTTAGAGATCGTGCTAAAGCTTGGTTTTCGTCTTTGCCTAAAAATAGTATTGATTCTTGGAATAAGTGCAAAGATGCTTTTATCTCTAAATGTTTTTCTCCCGCTAAGATCATCTCTCTTAGAAATGATATTAAGAATTTTAAGCAACTTGATCATGAACATGTTGCACAAGGTTGGGAAAGAATGAAATTAATGATACGTAATTGCCCTACGCATGGTTTGAATTTGTGGATGATTATACAAAAAATTTATGCCGGGTTGAATTTTGCTTGTAGAAATCTTTTAGATTCGGCCACGGAAGGCACTTTTACGGAAATCACGTTATGAGAAGCTACTAAAATCCTAGATAATATTATGGTTAATTATTCTCAATGGCACACTTAAAGATCTACTAATAAAAAAGTGCATGCGATAGAAGAAAATAATGTTTTGAGTGGAAAGAAAGATGAACTTATGAAATTATTTTCTACTAAAAGTGTTTCTTTTGATCCTAATGATATGTCTTTGTCTACTTTGATTGAGAATAATAATGAATCTATGGATGTGAATTTTGTTGGTAGGAATAATTTTGGTAACAACGCATATAGAGGAAACTTTAATCCTAGACCGTATCCTAGTAATTCCTCTAATAATTATTGTAATTCCTACAACAATTCTTATGGAAACTTTAATAAGATGCCCTCTGAATTTGAGACTAGTGTTAAGGAGTTTATGTATTCACAAAATAATTTCAATGCTTTGCTCGAAGAAAAATTGCTCAAAGTTCATGAATTGGCTAGGAACATTGATAGAATTTCTCTTGATGTTGACTCTTTGAAACTTAGATCTATTCCACCTAAGCATGATATCAATGAGTCTCTCAAAGCCATGAGAATTTCCATTGATGAGTGCAAAGAAAGAACCGCTAGAATGCATGCTAAAAAGATTGCTTTGTGAAAGTGTGTTCTTCTAATTTCTATGAAAATAAAGATGAAGATCTAAAAGTTATTGATGTGTCCCTTATTAAATCTTTGTATAGCAATATGAATCTTGATAATGATGGGACTGAATATGATCCACCTTTACCTAGAAGGCGTTCCAAAAATTCGGAGTTTTTAGATCTTGATGCAAAAATTGGTAAAAGTGGGATTGAAGAGATCAAAAATCTAAATATTAGTGAACCCACTATTTTGGATTTCAAGGAATTTAATTATGAAAATTTCTCTTTGATAGATTGTATTTCCTTGTTGCAATCCGTGCTAAATTCTCCTCATGCTTATAGTCAAAATAAAGCTTTTACTAAACATATCATTGATGCTTTGATGCAATCGTATGAAGAAAAACTTGAGTTGGAAGTTTCTATTCATAGAAAACTCTATGATGAGTGGGAACCTACTATTAAAATTAAAATTAAAGATCATGAATGATATGCTTTGTGTGATTTGGGTGCTAGTGTTTCCACTATTCCAAAGACTTTGTGCGATTTGTTAGGTTTCCGTGATTTTGATGATTGCTCTTTAAACTTGCACCTTGCGGATTCCACCATTAAGGAACCTATGGGAAGAATTAATGATGTTCTTATTGTTGCAAATAGGAACTATGTGCCTGTAGATTTTATTGTTCTTGATATAGATTGCAATCCTTCATGTCCTATTATTCTTGGTAGACCTTTCCTTAGAACGATCGGTGCAATTATTGATATGAAGGAAGGAAATATTAGATTCCAATTTCCATTAAGGAAAGGCATGGAACATTTTCCTAGAAATAAAATAAAATTACCGTATGATTCTATCATGAGAGCCACTTATGGATTGCCTACCAAAGATGGCAATACCTAGATCTATCCTTGCTTTTATGCCTAGCTAGGGGCGTTAAACGATAGCGCTTGTTAGAAGGCAACCAAATTTTATTTTTAGTTTTTTTCTTTTTGCTTCTGTTTAGGAATAAATATTAGATCTAGACTCTGGTTATATGTCTTTTTATGTTTTAATTAGTGTTTGTGCCAAGTTAAACCTATAGGATCTTCTTGGATGATAGTTATTTCATCTTGCTGAAAATTTAAGAAACTTTCTGTTCACGAAAATAATAGTTAAAAATCACCAGAACGTTATAAAATATTGATTCCAATTGCTTCTGATCAAAAAACAAATTTCCTAGATCTTCCTATTTTGGCTGAAGTTTTGGAGTTCCATAAATTTGCGTTAGTTACAGATTACTACAGACTGTTCTGTTTTTGATAGATTCTGTTTTTCGTGTGTGGTTTGCTTATTTTGATGAATCTATGGCTAGTAAAAGAGTTTATAAACCATAGAGAAGTTTTAATACAGTAGGTATAGCACCAATATAAATAAAGAAGGAGTTCATTACAGTACCTTGAAGTGTTCTTTTGTTTTCTTTCGCTAACGGAGCTCACGAGATTTTCTGCTGAGTTTTGTGTTGTGAAGTTTTCAAGTTTTGGGTGAAAGATTTGATGGATTATGGAACAAGGAGTTGCAAGAGCCTAAGATTGGGGATTCCCATGGCACCCCCAAGATAATCTAACGACACCTAAAATCCAAAGCTTGGGGATGCCCCGGAAGGCATCCCCTCATTCGTCTACTTCCATCGATAACTTTACTTGGAGCTATATTTTTATTCACCACATGATATGTGTTTTGCTTGGAGCATCTTGTATGATTTGAGTATTTGATTTTTAGTTTACCACAATCATCCTTGCTGTACACACCTTTTTAGAGACACACACATGATTCGGAAATTATTAGAATACTCTATGTGCTTCACTTATATCTTTTGAGCTATATAGTTTTTGCTCTAGTACTTGACTTATATCTTTTAGAGCATGGTGGTGGTTTTGTTTTATAGAAACTATTATTCTCTCATGCTTCACTTAGATTATTTTGAGAGTCTTAAACATCATGGTAATTTGCTTAAATAATCCTAATATGCTAGGTATTCAAGACTAGTGAAAACTTTCTTATGAGTGTGTTGAATACTAAGAGAAGTTTGACGCTTGATGATTGTTTTGAGATATGGAGATAGTGATATTAAAGTTGTGCTAGTTGAGTAGTTGTGAATTTGAGAAATACTTGTGTTGAAGTTTGCAAGTCCCATAGCATGCACGTATGGTAAACGTTATGTAAAAAATTTGAAACATGCGGTGTTCTTTGATTGTCCTCCTTATGAGTGGCGGTCGGGGACGAGCGATGGTCTTTTCCTACCAATCGATCCCCCTAGGAGCGTGCGCGTAGTGCTTGGTTTTTGATGACTTCTAGAATTTTGCAATAAGTATGTGAGTTCTTTATGACTAATGTTGAGTCCATGGATTATACGCACTCTCACCTTTCCACCATTGCTAGCCTCTTCGGTACCATGCATTGCCCTTTCTCACATAGAGAGTTGGTGCAAACTTCACCGGTGCATCCAAACCCCGTGATATGATACGCTCTTTCACACATAAACCTCCTCATATCTTCCTCAAAACAGCCACCATACCTACCTATTATGGCATTTCCATAGCCATTCCGAGATATATTGCCATGCAACTTTGTTCCGTTTATCATGACACGTTTGTCATTGTCATATCGCTTTGCATGATCATGTAGTTGACATAATATTTGTGGCAAAGCCACCATTCATAATTCTTTCATACATGTCACTCGTGGTTCATTGCATATCCCGGTACACCGCCGTATGCATTCATATAGAGTCATACTTTGTTCTAGTATCGAGTTGTAATCTTTGAGTCGTAAATAAATAGAAGTGTGATGATCATCATTAATAGAGCATTGTCCCAATAAAAAAAGATAAAGGCCAAATAAAAAAAAGGAAGGCCCAAAAAAAGGGACAATGCTACTATCCTTTTTCCACACTTGTGCTTCAAGGTAGCACCATGATCTTCATGATAGAGAGTCTCTTGTTTTGTCACTTTCATATACTAGTGGGAATTTTTCATTATAGAACTTGGCTTGTATATTCCAACAATGGGCCTCCTCAAGTGCCCTACGTCTTCGTGAGCAAGCAAGTAGGATGCACATCCACTTAGTTTCTTTTGTTGAGATTTCATATATTTATAGCTCTAGTGCATCCATTGCATGGAAATCCCTACTCCTTGCATTAACATCAATCGATGGGCATCTCCAGAGGTCATTGATTAGCCTCATTGATGTGAGATTTTATCCTTTTTTGTCTTCTCCACATAACCCCATCAGTATATTCTATTCCACCCATAGTGCTATATCCATGGCTCAAGGTCATGTATTGCGTGAAAGTTGAAAAAGTTTGAGATTAATAAAGTATGAAACAATTGCTTGGCTTGTCATCGGGGTTGTGCATGATGAGAGCCTTCTTGTGTGACAAAAATGGAGCATGACTAAGCTATATGATTTTCTAGGGATGAACTTTCTTTGGCCATGTTATTTTGAGAAGACATAATTGCTTAGTTAGTATGCTTGAAGTATTATTATTTTTATGTCAATATTGAACTTTTATCTTGAATATTTTCGGATCTGAATATTCATACCACAATTAATAAGAATCACATTGAAATTATGCCAAGTAGCATTCCACATCAAAAATTCTTTTTTTATCATTTACCTACTCAAGGACGAGCAGGAATTAAGCTTGGGGATGCTTGATACGTCTCCAACGTATCTATAATTTTTTATTGCTCCATGCTATATTATATTCTGTTTTGGACATTATTGGGCTTTATTATACACTTTTATATTATTTTTGGGACTAACCTATTAACCGGAGGCCCAGCCCAGAATTGTTGTTTTTTGCCTATTTTAGAGTTTCGCAGAAAAAGAATATCAAACAGAGTCCAAATGGATTGAAACCTTCGGGAACGTGATCCAGAGGACTTGGACCCTACGTCAAGACATCAACCAAGAAGCCACGAGGTAGGGGGGCATGCCTACCCCCCCCCCCCCCAGGCACGCCCGCCACCCTCATGGGCCCCACGTTGCTCCACCGACGTACTTCTTCCTCCTATATATACCTACGTACCCCCAAACTACCAGATACGGAGCCAAAAACCTAATTCCACTGCCGCAACCTTCTCTACCCATGGTATCCCATCTTGGGGCATGTTCCGGAGCTCCGCCAGAGGGGGCATCGATCACGGAGGGCTTCCACATCAACACCATAGCCTCTCCGATGATGTGTGAGTAGTTTACCTTAGACCTTCGGGTCCATAGTTATTAGCTAGATGGCTTCTTCTCTCTTTTGGATCTCAATACAATGTTCTCCCCCTCTCTCGTGGAGATCCATTCGATGTAATCTTCTTTTGTGGTGTGTTTGTTGAGATCGATGAATTGTGGGTTTATGATCAAGTTTATCTATGAACAATGTTTGAATCTTCTGAATTCTTTTATGTATGATTGGTTATCTTTGCAAGTCTCTTCGAATTATCAGTTTGGTTTGGGCTTACGAGATTGATCTTTCTTGCAATGGGAGAAGTGCTTAGCTTTGGGTTCAATCTTGCGGTGTCCTTTCCCAGTGACAGTAGGGCAGCAAGGCGGTATTGTATTGTTGCCATCGAGGATAACAAGATGGGGTTTATATCATATTGCATGAATTTATCCCTCTACATCATGTCATCTTGCTTAAAGCGTTACTCTATTCTTATGAACTTAATACTCTAGATGCATGCTGGATAGCGGTCGATGTGTGGAGTAATAGTAGTAGATGCAGGCAGGAGTCGGTCTACTTGTCTCGGACTTGATGCGTATATACATGATCATACCTAGATATTCTCATAACTATGCTTAATTCTGTCAATTGCTCAACATTAATTTGTTCACCCACCGTAAACACTTATGCTCTTGAGAGAAGCCACTAGTGAAACCTATGGCCCCCGGGTCTCTTTTCCATCATATTAATCTTCCAACACTTAGTTATTTTTATTGCTTTCTATTTTACTTTGCATCTTTATCATAAAAATACCAAAAATATTATCTTATCATATCTATCAGATCTCACTCTTGTAAGTGACCGTGTAGGGATTGACAACCCCTTATCGCGTTGGTTGCGAGGATTTATTTGTTTGTGTAGGTGCGAGGGACTTGTGCGTGGCCTCCTACTGGATTGATACCTTGATTCTCAAAAACTGAGGGAAATACTTACGCTGCTTTACTGCATCACCCTTTCCTCTTCAAGGGAACACCAACGCAGTGCTCAAGAGGTAGCAGGGGCCGAACCTGGGTAAACACCGTGTCTCTCGCCTCAGGTTACCATCGATCCATAGACGCACAGTTCGGGACCCCCTACCCGAGATCTACTGGTTTTGACACTGACAATGGTGCTTTCATTGAGAGTTCCGCTGTGTGGTCGGCAAAAGGATCAATGGCTCGCCTGCAGATCAACTGCGACATCGGCGTCTTCGTCGCCGGCTCGATTGGTCACCTTGGCTTGACCGAGGACTGTGCCCTACCTCCAATCATCATGTTCGGACGAGGGCCTTCATCAACATCAAGTCCAATATCTATCAAGATATTTGAGGAATCATCCAGGGAGCTCGGGGGCTCAACTTCAACATTGCCCTCGGGCGACCGTGCTATTTTTCCGAACTACGAACTTGTATCCGCTACCACCAGCTCCTCGAGCATCACTTTGAAGATTCCTTCGGCGGAATTGTGCGTAATTGGGTCTACAACAACACTGTAAAATTTCATCGCGTTCCAATGGAGCAATCTCCGCCGGTCTCCGATATACCGGAGCCCCGTCGAATCTGGACGTGAATCTGGACGAGTTTGGAGCGTGGTGTCCAGCACCTAGCTCTGACGTCCTTTGGACGATCCAACCGTTGATCTTCTATGGAATTCCTATATCCACCATCCCTCAAAATTTCAGCTCGATCCGACCGTCCAAACTTCGGGAACCTTCCGATTAGTGCATCACTTTTCAGATCTGTTTTCTGCGCGAGAACGAATCCGACCCGAGTTCATCTTTTTTATGGATGGAATTTCAGACATCCTTTTTGAAGGAAGTTTTGTATGTGGTATTGTGTTTTGTTCCCAAAAACATCCCACTAATTTTAAAGTCTTTTCCAATATGATCTTCACCATCGCGCCGGTGTCAAATCAGCCCGACAACATTGCTCCATGGCTGCCGACCTGCGCTAGACACGTCGTCATTTTGTTGAGCCGAGCTCAACTTCTTTGGATCATCATCTCGGCAAGCCGAACAAGAGTTCGGCATCGCGAAGGATAAATCATCACCAACCTCGCTGCCCCACGGATTACACGGAGTGGGCACATCATCATCGCCGCACGATCACTTCATCAAAGCCGACATAGACCACGTCACGAGTTATGACCTGCATCGGCATGGCCGCACCGTTGCTTCTTCGAGCCGATGTCCATCACGACGAACTACTTCCACACCTCGGCTGGCATGGCGGCTGCAACGCCTCCTTACCGACCTGCTCCGTCACCTCATCCGGACAGGGGGCTTTGCCATCCCTTCATCAACCTACTCCGGAGACTTTAGCATCGTCAGCCGACCAGCTTCGTCACATTAGCTGGACCGAGGGCTTTGCCTCGGTGAGCCAACCTTTACCAGCATCGCCATGCCGTCACTTCACCGCCCATCAGGCAATGGATGTGCGGATCGAGTCCCAATTTTGGGAGTCACTTTTTTCGGACTGCTATAACAAATAAACCAGGTGCTATTAATCCTAGCAATTTTTGCTTGTTTGGGTTTATTTTTCCCAAGGAATTATTACTCTGTTTTGTTCCATCATCTGTACACAGGTCTATCAAATGGCGGCCGCATTAACGACGGCCGCATGGTGGTTTGGTCAGTTTCCATACATAGTTTGGCGAGTGTCGCATCCGGAACTCGGACCGACCTGTGAATTCAGGCTTTGCCACGCCTTTACCGCATAACGCGGACGCCCTGCATCGACATTGACTTCGGCGCCAGGACACATATTTTAAAATAAATTATCTTGCGTAAATTAATTACGCGAGGATTTTTATATATTTATATTATTATTTTTGGCCCGCACTATTTTACATGTGTAGGTAATGGACTTCGACTGCGTCACGTGGTCTCTTCGGCAAGCCGACGCTGTCGTCCCAATCGGCGTAAATCGGCTCGCGTAAACTGGTCAGCGATCCGATGACTGTGTTAAATGACAGTCCGTTCATAACATTGGCCGAAGTGTTTACAACTTGACCTCGGCTGTCGCCGAACACTAACCAAGGGCTAGTAGCTGGCCTCCCAACTTTAAGCTCCTATGACTAAGTGAAAGTTATAAAGCCCGCATATCTGATTACCTCGTTTCTGCTAACACAACCGCCTTCGGGCACTGAGACGTCGGCTAAGGGTTGTTTATTATTGCGGAAACAACCTACGTAGCATCTACAACGGGGTGGAAGCCGACGATGGGACACTTTCAACTGATAAACGGTCGCAACGGAGTCAACATAAATATATCATCGGCATTTGTATTTAATATACAAGGGCGCCTTTCGTAATCATCATTAGAAAGGCATAAATATGCATCAATTTGACTGAAGATTTTAAGATGGGTTGCCTGGCTCCTTTGATTACCCCTATCTTCCTGATTGTTCGGCTAGGAGGTAAAGGGAGCACCTCTGCGATTGTTACTTCCGGGTCATCCGTCTTAGTACCTCAGACTAGGAGAAGCCGAAAGCTAGCCATCTTAAAGAATATAATAGGT
Organism: Aegilops longissima; assembly: GCA_021605205.1. Classification (NCBI taxonomy): domain Eukaryota; kingdom Viridiplantae; phylum Streptophyta; class Magnoliopsida; order Poales; family Poaceae; genus Aegilops; species Aegilops longissima. The sequence continues at coordinate 338,468,533 of CM038679.1, forward strand.
CGGCAACGACGGAAGTAAAATTTTTGGTCGATTAAAAGCCACAGAGATCGGGAACTTACCCCGAATTAAATCCTCAATATTTTTCTCCTGCATCGATCGGAGTTGAGGTTTCATGATCATGGTCGGCATGATAACCCAAAGAAAGGAACAGACAGCAGGATTATTTTCTTTGGAAGATGTTTCTTACATCAAATATTAATATAACATTCTCCGCATACCTTTGTTTATAAAACCATATGGCCGGATTGCCTTGTTTGATGTAAACCTTTGCCCTTGTAAAGGCTTTATAAAGTAGGACAAACACTCCCCGGCCACTAGCCGAGGAGGTCGAAGCCGATGGTCGGTCAACAAGGTGTTGTATAATGCGGATCCGAGCATTCATGATGTAAAGTACTTGGATACATAGAATCATTACGCATAAAAATTATGAGTAAAATCCATTTACTGCAATGTTGGGGATATTACTACTGGGCGTAAACCGGCCAGGAGAGGCCGGGTTAACTTCATCAGTAGTCAAGTATGCTTGAAGCCCGTGAGGATATTCTATAAGGGCCCAATGCCCAGAACCGGTTTAAGGCTTGTAGCCGTGAACCGGCATTAGTATGTAACTTGTGCAGTAAGTTAGAAATACTAGAGACCGAACCGGACACGTCTATGAGCCGGTCTCGGGACTCTGCAAACCGACGGGCGTCACCCATGTATATAAGGGGCGACCGGCGGTGAATTGAACCAGAACAACAACTCGAGACTTAGGCGAAGCTTGTTTGCTCCCTAGTCATCGACACCCCCATCAATTCCATCACAACTAGACGTAGGCTTTTACCTTCATCGAAGGGGCCGAACTAGTATAAACTCTCTTGTGTCCTTGTTTCCTCTTTAACCCCTTCAAGCTAACCCGTAGCGATGGCTCCACGACTAAGTCCTTTCATAAGTACATCTGCCGTGACAAAACCACGACAGTTGGCGCCCACCATGGGGCTATCGCACGATGGTTTCAAGTTCTTGGAGGGCAACTTTGAAGGACTCAAGGGTTACGCTGTGGGCCGGATGACCAAGAGTCGTCGCGGCAAGCTCTACATCGACGATTCAGGCTGGGGCCCTGAGGCCGGCTCGATTGAGTACGGGTACCGGGTCACCTTTGGTGGCATACACGTATTCATTGGCAAGATCGGTGAACTGGGCCCTGAGCCGGACATCTGCACCGACCTCGTCGAAACGGCTCAGCGTGCGAGATCTGCCCAGGTTAAATCGGCCGTGAAGCGTGCCTTCGTGGGAGTCATCCACGGAGGAGAATATGATGATGGATCGGAATCTGGCAGCGAGAACGTCGTTTATTCCGGCGACGAGTCCTTGAACGAAGAAACCGAATCATTGTATCAGCTACAGGACAACCGGATTGGGGGCTGTTCCGATGGTGACAGTATTCCGGACCCCTCTGATCTGCCCAACCAGGTTGGGATATTCATGGCCGGTACACAGACGGCGGTCTACTCTTCGACTGCAGCAGCAATGTTCTACAGGTCAGCAGCGGCGGCCGGGGCAGGAGGCCCTGTGCCCCCGCCGGCTCATGTCTTATCTGATTTGTTTGATGCGTTGGCTGTGCTTATGGCGGAGGCTAACCCGGCGGATCAGGACACCCACAACACGGAAATTGCAAAGGTGAGGGAATAGATCACTCAGGCCAAGGCCGACCTGGCAGCCGAGAACAACAGGATGGTCGCGGAGCGGGCCGCTTTGGACGCGCAGGCCTATAGGCTTATGCTGGACCAGAATGCGTCACATGAAGTCTTGAAAAGGAAGCATCAATCTTGCCTGCCGACGGTTTTCGATGCCATAAACCTCTTTAATACCCCAGGAGCAGGGACTAGTAACCCGCCGTGGCTAAACCGGGCGGAGGCACCTGGGCCGGGAGAGCCGGTTCAGCCTCGCTTGATGGAGCCGCCTCGACAGAATAATATCTTACCTCAGCCTATCCAGACACCTCCAGGTCATTTTTCCAATCCAATGGACAGTCTTATCGCCGCCGCTTCATGGCTGGAGGCCATCCCGATTGAAGGTGATTCTCCGCAAGCGGTGGAGATGCACCGGGTTAAGGAACTACTTCGGACAACCTTGGTTCAGCAGGAAGCATATTCATATAGCCGTGACCGAATTCATTCCACCCCCCGTCCAAGCCGGAGTTACAGCAGGCGCATGGATGAACTAGCCATATCCAGTAATGCACAGAACCGTGAAGCGCCACGTGGCCATAACCCGGCGGGTGATGCTCAGGAAGTGGTGGACCGGGCCCGAGCACGAAGGGATGCCGAGTTAGCAGCACAACATGAGGCTCGTCATCTTACGCCGGTTCATCCAACCACTTCGATCGAGCCAGGAGTTACTTCTAGTTCTTTGAGAGTGCCTTGTCTTGTCCCCGCTTTACGCAATGTGCGCCTGCCCAAGGATTTCAAGGGCCCATGCAAGGTGCCAAATTACACGGCCGATTTGTCTCCGGAAACATGGGTAGAGAGCTATGAGATGGCCATGGAGATGCTTGATGTAGATGAAGCGCCGTGTGCAATGTATTTCACCATGATGCTTGAAGGGACAGCCCATATTTGGTTAAAGAGCTTACCAGCCAATTCTATCAGTTCATGGGCCCAGTTGCGAGCCCGGTTTATCCAAAATTTCAAGGATACATGTAAGCAGCCCATGTCGATAGTGGACTTAGCGGCCTGTGTCCAGGAGGAAGGAGAGTCAACAACCCGCTGGGTACGCAGAGTCTCAGAGATTTTGCACTCATCAGACCGTATCAACACCGACTCCGCGGTTATAACTTTGGAAAGCAACTGCCGGTTTTAACCTCTGAAGTTGAAATTGGGATGGATGAAGCGCCATTGTAACGATATGGGGACCCTCATGACTTCGTTAGTGAAGTATGCTGATTTTGATGGTACCAAGGATCCCGAGTCTGATGATGACAAGACAGGGAAGGGAAAGAAGAACAGAAACTCCAAGGGCAGCAACACAACACGGCAGGTCATGGTAACGAAGGCAAGCGTAAAGCGGATGGCAGCATGGACTTTGCGGCTACTACTAGCGCACAGGATAGGGGCCAGCAACGGAAGGGTAAACCGCCAAATCGCGGTGGAGCTCCGAACCCCAATCTAGACCGCCTGACTTATCTATTAAACCAGCCCTGTCCAAAGCACGGGACGAAGGAGATGCCAGCCACCCACCTTTGGAACGATTGCTATATTATGCAGGAGTTCAAAAATTCTAACGCTTTCCGGTATGATCACGGATCAGGTGGTGGCTCGGGATCCGGATTCCATGGGCCGGGTCAGGGTGGAGGAAATGCCGGTTCAGGCTTCAATGGAGATCAGGGTGGACATAACAATCAAAACAATCAAAATAGCCAGGGTGGTTACAACCAACAGTCGGGCTATCAGCGCAATCCAAAGCAGTTGAATAGCGGGCAATATCATGTATTCACCACTAGCTTAGACAAGCGAGACCAGAAGCTTCACAAGCGAGCAGTGAATTCTATTGAACCGGCCATGCCTCGTTATTTACGCTAGTCCGAATAACCAATCATATGGAACGGAGAGGATCACCCTCCCCGGGTTGACAATCCGGGTCAACTAGCGTTGGTGGTGGCACCTCAGGTGGGAGGTTATAAGTTCACCAAGGTGCTCATGGATGGAGGAAGCTGCATTAATATCTTGTACAATGAGACCTTCCGTCGTATGGGGCTAACAGACGAGAATCTTAAACCGTCCAATACGGTATTCCATGGTGTGGTACCTGGTAAGTCAGCATATCCCGTTGGCAAGATAGTTCTGGAGGTGGCCTTTGGAGATGATCATGATTTCGGGTCAGAAACATTGGTTTTTGAGGTGATTAAGATCTGGAGCCCATACCACGCTTTATTTGGGCGGCCGGCTTATGCCAAGTTTATGGCACGACCATGTTATATTTATCTACAGCTCAAGATGCCGGGTCACAAGGGGACCATAACCGTTCATGGAAGTCGCAAGATTGCCTTGGAGTGTGAAGAAGGTGATGCAGCCTATGCAGAGTCGGTTTGTGCCACGGAAGAGTTGAAGTACTACAAGAATAATGTTGATCCGGTGGACATGACTCCGTTGAAGAAGCCAACCACAGAGCATGATCCGGCTCCAAAGTTCAAATCGGCAGCTGAGACTAAGCTTGTTGACATTGTACCTGGTGATTCGTCCAAGCAGTTTAGTATCAGCACAAACTTGGATCCGAAATAGGAAAGCGCGCTCATCGAGTTCATCCGTGAGAACCGGGACATTTTTGCATGGAAGCCTTCTGACATGCCAGGTGTACCGAGGGAACTCACTGAGCACACTCTTAATGTTGATCCTAAGTACAAACCGGTGAAGCAGTTTCTCCGCCGGTTCAACGAAGAAAGGCGCAAGGCTATTGGAGAGGAGGTGGCCAGGCTCTTAGCGGCTGGTTTTATTGTTGAAGCGTTCCATCCTGAATGGCTGGCTAATCCGGTGCTGGTCCTTAAGAAAAACGGCACCTGGCGCAAGTGTGTGGATTACACAGATCTTAACAAGGCTTGTCCAGCGGATCCTTTTGCACTCCCCCGCATCGATCATTATTGATGCTACGGCGGGTTGTGAGCGTTTGAGTTTTCTAGATGCATATTCTGGTTATCATCAGATCAAGATGGCAGTTAAGGACCAGGAGAAAACGGCGTTCATAACTCCCTTTGGAGCCTTCTGCTACGTATCCATGCCGTTTGGGCTCAAGAGTGCCCAGGCAACTTATCAATGGTGTGTGCAAAATTGCCTTCATAGGCAGATCGGCCGTAATGTACATGCCTATGTGGATGATATTGTGGTTAAGTCAAGAGAGAAGGAGACTCTGGTTGATGATTTGAAGGAAACCTTTGATAACCTACGGACATACAAGATGATGCTCAACCCGGCCAAGTGTGTTTTTGGTGTACCGGCAGGCAAGCTATTGGGTTTTCTGGTGTCCAACAGGGGAATTGAGGCTAACCCGGAGAAGATCACAGCTATCACCTCCCTGGCTAAACCAAAATGTATCAATGATGTCCAGCGCTTGGCAGGCTGGATTGCCGTATTGAGCCGGTTTATCAGCCGCCTCGGTGAGAAGGCGATCCCTTTGTATCGAATCTTTGAAAGCGAGATCCCTTTATGCGAGTCCGGCTGTTGATAAAGCACTGGAGGACTTAAAGCGGCAGCTAGCCAATCCGCCTGTTCTTGCTGCTCCGATTGACAAGGAACCATTGCTCTTGTATGTGGCAGCAAATGCTCGTCTTGATCGGTGTAGCTATCATGGTGGAGCGCAAGGAGGCGGGCAGGAATATCGATTCAGCATCCGGTTTACTATATCAGCGAGGTGCTTATTGAGTCCAAGCAAAGATACCGCATTGGCGTAAGCTGGTGTATGGAGTTTTCATGGCAAGCGGGAAGCTTAAGCAATACTTCGAGGACATCCCATCACGGTGGTTAGCTCTGCTCCTTTGGGAGATATAATTCAAAACAGGAGGCAATGGCGGATTGCCAAGTGGGCTATAGAGCTTGGGCGCATGGTTTGAAATACATGCCTCGGACGGCGATCAAGTCTCAAGCACTTGTGGATTTCATCAATGATTGGGACGAAACTACAAGCACCAAGAAAAGCGGATCACACCTATTGGACTATTCATTTTGATGGGTCGAGCAATTGGATGGCTTGGGGTCGGAGTCGTATTAACTTCCCACGAGGTGATAAGTTACATTCGTTCTCCGCTTAATGTTCCCTTGTACTAACAATGCCGCTGAGTATGAAGCTTTACTCCATGGTCTCCGGATGGCCAAGGAGATGAATCTCAGCCGAGTCAAGTGCTTCGGTGACTCGGACCTGGTGGCCCAACAAGTGTCTGGTACTTGGGATTCTAAGGACCCGCTCATGGCGGCATACCGTCGTGAGGTGGATATTATTGCAGGCCACTTCAAGGGATATTAGGTGGATCACGTGGACAGACGGAAGAACGAAGCGGCGGACGCTTTAAGCTGGCTGGGCTCTCAGCGTAAACCGATTCCTCCTAATGTCTTCTTGGATGTCCTGCATAACCTGTCGGTCAAGCTCCCTGGTGAAGAGGATTTGGCTATTCCTGATCCGGAGGCTCAGTTGGTGGTGGCTCTACATGTCATTCCGGATTGGACAGTTCCTTATCTGGTGTACATGAACTGGGGAGAGTTACCAGAGGATGAGACACTGGCCAGACAGATAATCCGGCGATCCAAGTCCATGACTATTGTCAATGGCGAGTTGCATCATTGCAGTGTGTCAGGAGCGTTTCAACGTTGTGTATCGCCGGCGGAAGGTTGTGAGATCTTGCACAAAATCCACGAAGGAGATTGTGGTCACCACGCCGGTTCAAAATCACGGATTCAATTGGTTGGCTGCTCATGCTGATGCGGAGGACCTGGTTAGGCGATGTGACGGCTGTCAGAAGTTCTCAAGATGCACTCATGTGCCGGCTCAAGAATTGAGGATGATTCCAATTACTTGGCCGTTTGTGACTTGGGGGCTGGATATGGTTGGGCCTTTCAAATGGTCCAAGGAAAAGAAGACCCACCTCTTGGTGGCGGTTGACAAGTTTATAAAGTGGGTGGAAGCGGAGCCCGTCAGCAAGTGTGATGCAGCCACGGCGGTTCAATTCAATAAAAAGGTGATTTTCTGGTTTGGCTTTCCACACAATATCATTACTGATAATGGTACCAATCTATCCAAGGGTGCTATGAAGGAGTTGTGTGAACGTGAGCACATCCGGCTTGACGTTTCATCAGTGGCTCACCCACAGTCCAATGGCCAAGCAGAGAGAGCTAATCAGGAGATCTTACGAGGCATCAAACCCTGGCTTATGGTTCCTTTGCAGCGGACGCCGGGTTGTTGTATTGAGGAGTTATCATCTGTGTTATGGAGCATCAACACTACACCCAACAGATCGACAGGATACACACCGTTCTTCATGGTCTATGGAGTGGAGGCGGTTCTTCCCAGTGATATCCGTCATGATTCACCTCGTGTAGCAGCTTATGTTGAAGTGGACAACGAGGTAGCACGGCAAGACGCTTTGGACCTGTTGGATGAGGATCATGACATTGCAGCTGCCCGTTCAGCGATCTACCAGCAGGATCTTCATCGCTATCACAGTCGACGAGTTAGAACCAGAAACTTTCAAGAAGGAGATTTGGTGCTCCGGCTCATCCAAGACCAGACTGATATGCACAAGCTATCCCCACCTTGGGAGGGACCTTTCGTAGTCAGCAAGAATCTGCACAACGGGTCGTACTATCTGATTGATATTCGAGAGCATAAAGACTCACGTACATCAGAGGAGGAGACCAACAGGCCGTGGAACATAGCTCATCTTCGGCCCTAATATACTTGAGCCATAGGCTCTACTTATGTACATATTATGACAATGTATATATTATGATCAATAATAAACCGGAGTCTTAGCTAAAGCGGGGTCTCTGTTATTTTTACATCATGAGTAGTTACACGGAGTTTTTATCTTAAAGCGATCTCCGGTTTACCCCTTGAGTTAGCTTTTTAACAAAGCTCTATATCATGTCACTTGGGGGCTTGGTCGTGTCCGAACCAATGCAACACCTTTGGACAGGCGAAAGCCACGAGATCACTTGGGGCCTTCGTCACGTCTGAACCAGTCATGCCTCTTGGTCGGCCTAAGGCCACAGAATCACTTGGGGGCTTTGGTCGAACCCGAACCATCGCTACACCTCTTGATCGGCGTAATGCCACTGCATCATTTGGGGACCTGGCTGACATGAACCATAGCTACACCTATTGGGGGCTTGGTCGTGTCCGACCATGGTAATGCCACTTGATCGGCTCAAACAACCTCTTTCGCAAAAGATTTTGTCTTTGTCTTTGCTTGAAATTTGTTTGTCTTTTTGCATATTTCTCTTGTTGTGTTCTTAAACCGACAATTATTAAACCGATTCGACTGTCAGTTGACGGGACATGGTTTGTTTTTCATCCGGAGACAATTTTGCCCGGTTTGATTTTTGATAAACATCCTATTATGGAGTAACACCGGTGTTCATCTTAACCCGTGTCGGTGTAGGAACGACACCTATGGGATCACAAGAATCCCTACTACGGTTGTGGGGCGCGGGGTCGTGAGAAGAGAGGATCAAACAAATAGCATACGATCTCTTTATCCAGGTTCGGGCCGAGATGATGGCGTAAAACCCTACTCCTGCTTTGGTGGTTTGTTTATCTGTGTTCTTGGTCTAGCAATGGGGCGTGAGGAGCTCCAAAAAGCCGAATCCTCCTCCTGGTCGCCTTGGGCCTCCTTTTATAAGGAAAGGGGTTGCCACAGTGGCACACGGGAGGTGGAAAGGGTATAGTGATGCGAGTCTATCCCTCGCATTACATGACAAGGCGCCTTAAATGCGTCTTGCTTAGGTGTCCTTGCTTTATCGAGGACGGGGGAGAGCCATGTCTCGTCCGTCGCCGCTCCCTCTCGTGTTGACACGCGCCCTGGCCAGCGGTGCCCGCGGTGCCATGTAGCCAGGCAGGCAGTTGAGGTGGCGCAATGGTGGGTCTCCACGAAGATCCGCTTGCTGCCACGGAGGTGCCTGCCCAACTGGTTGGGTCGGCAGCTACATGCAAACGGCGGTGAAGGTTTGATTGGCGTGGGCCTGATGGTGGCCCTACGGGTGTCCTTTGCAAGGGCCTTGCCGTAGCCCCGGCAAGGGTCTTGCCGGGGCCCCGGCAAGGGTCTTGTCGTGGCGCCTGCTGTCATCCCCGGCAAGGCTCTTGCCGGGGGCCTTGTGGTCCTCCTTGGCTGGGATTCCGCCAAGGGTCGTCATTTTCTATAGTGTGTATCTAATCTTGAATGTATTCACAAAGATATGCATGCCACCACGGGGATGTCTCCCGAATCCTTGCCCCATGGGGGCAGTGGAATCAAGGGTGATTCGCTCCGTAGGTGTGGGACGAGCTGCCCCGGCAAGGGTCTTGCAGGGTTTGCCAAAACCGCTTCCCGGCAAGGATCTTGCCGGGGGAGTCCGCTTCGTCCCCTTTGCTCTTTGTGGTCCTGGTCTTGGCGCCGTTCTGTTCCTTTCGAGCTTCGGCCTTACCTTGGCTCACCTCCCTTGCCTTGCTCAGTGTGGTGGTGCCCACGGCTCAGACTGCCCGTGCACAATTATAGGGGTACAAAAAGCGCACCCCTCTTTTTGTACACCGACAGGAGCCCCCGGGCCTTGGCAACACGTAAGCGCAATCGCGTCGTTGGGCTAGGCCCAAAAGCAGTCTTGTGGGCAGGCGGGGTGGTTTTACCGTGGTAAGTTTCTTGGCTGCGCTTCCATACCTCCAGCGGCGTGGCTAGGCGGCGGGAGGTGTGCGTGGCGTGGGCGGCATGCGTGGGGCTGAGCTCTGCGCGCATGCGTTACGTCATAGTAAATGTGAAAGGAGGCGACCCGCGTTTTCCCCCATAAGAAGGAATAACTGTGGCGCGCTGCTCGCTTTCTCCTCTTCTCTCGTACCTTTTCCAATCTCAGAGCCGCCGTTTCTTCTCTTCCTTCCTTCCTAAGCTTTCGCCGTTGCCCACTGTTACTGCTTCGCCACCCCTCTTCCTCAATCCTCTAGACCTCTTGGCCACCATGGCGCCCAAATCCGCCAAGGGCAAGTGGGTGGCTAAGAGCTCTGGGACCGTGGAGCCGCCGGAGAGCGCGCTGTCGGGGGACCGGACAAAGTCCGCCTTCTTCTTCCCCTCATCGATTGGTGTTCATGAACTCCTGGCTTCCTTCAAGCCCTTATGGGGAGTGAAGACGGGGGGAGAGAATCCGGGGCACCCGGCGACGCGCATCATTCCTGCCGCCTGCGCCGATCCTGCCCCAAATCGGTATCCCTTTTTGTCGATTACCTTTCTTGCAGGTTATGCCCCCCTTTTTCCAATTTCTTCTGCGACATCATGCACACCTTTGGCTTTCGCCTCTTGGATTTCACTCCGAATGCGATGGCGTGCTTGGCTCTCTTCGCACATCTTTGCGAAGGCTTTGCCGGAGTGCAGCCCAACACGGCACTCTTTCGCCATTATTTCTCCCCTCGAATCCAGCCCGGAGACGCCGTCTCCGGATGCGTCGCCTGGATCTCAAGATCCAAGGGGGAGTACCCGAATGGTGCCATGAAGGAGAGGTGGGATGAATGGCGTGGCCGGTGGTGCTGGATTGAAGACGAATACCCACCGGAATTCTGCAAGGTCCGTCGAACACCGCCGGTCCGCAACAGCGACTGGGGTGATGTCGATGCTGCCGATGGGAGGCTTACTGTCGCCACCACCAGGATCCTCCGGCTGACCCGAGCTGGGCTCACCCTGGAGATGATCGGGGCGGACTTCATTCGCCGCCGGATCGCCTCGTTACATAACAAGGGGAGGCCAGCCTGGCTTTTTACGAACCCGGCTGACATTATGCAGCTCCACCCTGGCCTCGACCACAACTTCACGGTGATGGCGCATGCCCACTTCTGTCAGCGGCTTTTCCAGCTCGATGTGGGTCGCGACGGCGAGATTGAACGGACCGGCAAGGCCGCGAGGGCTGCAGCAAAAGTCGGCAAGGCCTTCAAGGGGTCGTTCTTCAAGTTGCCAGCGGGGGTAGTCCCGTTGTGCAATAACTCACGTCGTTCCGAGATCATTGCTATGATGCCGGACTGCAACGCGCACGGCCCTGTCCCAAGCTGGCAGGAGCCGACGGATGCAAATGTGCAGCAATTGTTCGACTCCTTGATCGAGGTATACGTCAATGCTGACGTCGAGCGGTGGCTTGTCATGGACACCACTCAGGCGGAGCTGGAATACATCGCCACCAGGGCGAGGGAGGCACAACTTGCCATGGAGGCCGGCAGCGCCGGGGGTGTGGACGACAAGGCCGCGACGGCTGCGGAGGAGGAGCAGTTCACCCTGTGGGTGGCGGCCACCAGGGAGGTCAGCAGCGTCGATGCTGGAGCTCCGCTTGTCGAGGATGCGGCCGACGAGTCGTCGGAGGAGGAGGACGTGGCGGCGGGCTCGACGCCAATCAGGGGAAGAGGGCAGGTCCTGCGGCGCGCTGGCTCCGGCGAGCCGGTCCGTCCCGGCAGGGCTACGCGGCCTCAATTGACCCTGGAGGGGTCCGGGCACCACACGAGAGCCACGGCGAAGGGGGCCGAAGAAGGCTGAGAAGAAGAAGGCGACAGCCCCTTTCTCATCCGGGCGCGCACAAACCCCGCCTCCTTCTTCACCTCCTCCGGCAGTCGTTGATTCAGATGATGATGTGGAGCTCCCTTTTGATCTCGGGCCTCTCAGCCCGGAGAGGAAAAGGAAACTGGTGGAAGAGGAGGAGACGGATGACGAATAAGTAATCCATTCCTTACTGTCATTTCCACTTCCCCGAATCAGGTCGCTTGTCTTGATCCATTTTTGCTTTTGCAGGGAGACAGAGACGTTGGCCCAGAGGGCGAAGAGGACGAGGACTTTGGCGAGCGGTCAGTCCACGGCTGGGGCTTCAGAGACACCACTGGTGGTGCTGAGCAGCCTGGTCAGCAGCCCCCGGCGCAGCCCCCAGCGTAAGTTCGTCACCCTCTTCTTACTCGACATGTGGTAGGTGCTCGATGCTATGATGCTGACCTTGCCGGGTTTGCAGGAGGGGAGCGGCAGTAGGAGGAGCCACAGAGGGCTGCTCCTAACACACCATCCCCATCGACTACGCTGCCGCGGGGGGCGTCCCCGGCAAGGGCATCAGGCACGGAGCCTACACCCATGGAGGAAGAGGGGAACTTGGGCGCTGGTGACTCTGCCGCGGCACCAAATGCTGGCGGAGAGGTGACTTCTGCTTCACAGCCTGGCACTGGTGAGTCGCCTGTCCTTCGTCTCTATTTTTCCCTTATTCTTTTCTTGGCTTCATCGCCCCCATTGCTGCCCAGGCCCTCCTTCAAAAGACATGGAGGACGTGGACACTGTTGTGAGAGACATTGCTGAGGAGGCCGCGGCGGAGGCTAGCAGGATTGCCGCCGAGGAGGCTGCCAAAGATGCTGATGAGGCCGCCGTTGATGAAGCCGCCAAGGGTGCTGCCGAGGACGCCGCTGCGGGGGCCGCCTAGGCGACCGGCGAGGCTTCTGACGAGGGCACCAGCGGTGGACCCGCTGGTGAGGCCGGCAAGGCCTCCACCGAGGAAGAGGTGGCGGGTGACCAGCCCCCCTCCTCCTCAACCTCGGGCCCCGGCAGATATCTGAAGGTGGGCGACGATCTTTTCGTCCATCTTCCAGGGGCGTCAAGCCGAGCGCCCGCCGAAGGGGAATCCTTTGACGACGAGGTGCTTGCCGCTACCAGGCTTGAGGTGGTTGATGAGCCAGGCGTTGGCGGCGACGATTCTCCAGAAGAGCAGCTTTTCCACGCCATGGGGGCCGACTTCCGGAAGCTCCAATCGCTCTATCGTGCCCGCCTGGACAAGGTTAAGTCCGGGATGGCATCGGTGGACAATGCGGAGGTGGACTTCAAGGCGCGCGTCGCTGAGACGCAGACTTGGTTCCACTAGACTCGCGAGGAGTAGAGGGCCTTTCAGGAGGAATTGGCCAAGCGTGATGTGGATCTCACCATGAAAATGGCCGACGTCGAGAAGGCCCAGGAAGAGGCGGCGAACTTGGCCGCCGCGGACGAAGACACCCGGAACCAGCATCAAGCCGCCTTGGACTCTCAGGAAGAGGACCTCTCCACGCGTGAAGCGAAGCTTAGCGCAACACTCCGCGGCAAGGATGAGGAGCTCGAAGCCCTTGTCCCGCGACGGACTCGCGAGCTGGAGCAGAGGCACAAAGAGGCACTCGATGCCCAAGCTCTGGCCCATGCCGGCAAGGTGAAGGAGCTGGAAGCAGAGCGGGGCGAGCTGAAGGAGCAAGCCCTCAAGCTGTCCGGCGAGAAGAACACGCTCAACCGCGCCTTGGTAGAGGCGCAAGGAGCAGTCATCAGCAGGACTGGGGAGCTCTCCGATGCGCAGAACTCCATCAGAGACCTCATGAGCCTCGAGGAGGAGAAGCAGCTGTGGGCAAACGAGGCCGCCTCCCACTAGGAATATGTGGTGGGTGAGAACGGGTGGATCAGCCATCTGGAGGTCGTCGCCGGTAGGATCTCCTCGCAATTGGCCACCATGGGGTTGCCAAACGTGAGGTATGCCCCCGAGCGCAGCGGGACCGTCAACGCCTAAGCTGACCCAGTTCTTGGCGCCCTCGGGCCTTGGCCTATCTTCACTTCACCAGGACGGCCACGCTGGCCGAAGAGGCCCGACGACTTTGCCGGAGGGTCGTGACCAAGGTCCTCACCAAGGTGGCGCACTGGAATCCCGACCTTGACTTCGCGACCGCGATGAAGAGCTTGCCGGATGGTGTTGACCTCACGGTGCTCAAGGAGCGCATCAAGCCCATCACCGACTTCATCGACGAAATCAAGAGGGTGGAAGGCCAGCGCCGGTATTAGGCATCCCGTTCTTCTTCATCGCTGCGGGTTCCCGACCAAGACAAATTTTATCTTTAGTTAGAACCGCAGCTATGGCGTGATGTAATATAACTTTGAAGTACTCTTAGTTTTCATGCATGTTATTTCCCCGTTCAATTCCTCTTTGTGTGTGTGCCCCTCGTCGATCGGGTAGGCTTGCCGGCGCGGAAGCCCTAAGCGGCGTTTTGGGGAAGGATCCCGGGGCCTGCGAATGCAGCGTGCTGCCGGACGAGCCACCTTTCCGTTCGAGCAGCCGCCGCTCGAACTGTTGAGCTTGACTCGAGTCGAATCGAGGCGTTGTTGGTCGCGAAGGTTACTCGCCATTCTCGGCGCAGCCGCCAGGCTGTTGGCGGACTCGAAATAGGTCAAGGGCATTGCCGATCGTGGGAGAGCCCCTGGCGTGCAGGTTTCTCATACAAAGCGCGACATCTCGGGAATAACCTCAAATAAGAAGGGTAGCACAAATAAGGGTTCGATTGCAACTTAGCTTCGCATTTGCGATCGCCGAGTGTCGATCTTTGGCCTCCTTTCTTCTTCAAGGGTCACGAAGATGAAGGAGGGTCGGGCTAACTGCCAAAGCCGATTCTCACAACTGCGCCCCCTACCTGGCGCGCCAAAGATGTCGGTGTAGGAACGACACATATGGGATCAAAAGAATCCCTACTACGGTTGCGGGGCGCGGGGTAGTGAGAAGAGCGGATCAAACAGATATCACACGGTCTCTTTATCCAGGTTCGGGCCATGATGATGGCGTAATACCCAAATCCTGCTTTGGTGGTTTGTTTATCTGTGTTCTTGGTCTACCAATGGGGCGTGAGGAGCTCCAAAAAGCCGAATCCTCCTCCTGGTCGCCTTGGGCCTCCTTTTATAGGGAAAGGGGTTGCCACAGTGGCACACGGGAGGTGGAAAGGGTACAGTGATGCGAGTCTATCCCTCGCATTACATGACAAGGCGCCTTAAATGCGTCTTGCTTAGGTGTCCTTGCTTTATCGGGGACGGGGGAGAGCCCTGTCTCGTCCGTCGCCGCTCCTTCTCGTGTTGACACGCGCCCTAGCCAGCGGTGCCCGCGGTGCCATGTAGGCAGGTAGGCAGCTGAGGTGGCGCAATGGTGGGTCTCCACGAAGATCCGCTTGCCGCCACGCAGGTGCCTGCCCAACTGGTTGGGTCGGCAGCTACATGCGAATGGCGGTGAAGGTTTGATTGGCGTGGGCCTGATGGTGGCCCTACGGGTGTCCTTGGCAAGGGCCTCGCTGTAGCCCCGGCAAGGGTCGTGACGGGGCCCCCGACACGGGTCTTGCCGTGGCGCCTGCTGTCATCCCCGGCAAGGCTCTTGCCGGGGGCCTTGTGGTCCTCCTTGGCTGGGATTCCGCCAAGGGTCGTCATCTTCTATAGTGTGTATCTAATCTTGAATGTCTTCACAAAGATCTGCATCTCACCACGGGGATGTCTCCCGAATCCTTGCCCCATGGGGGCAGTGGACTCAAGGGTGATTCGCTCCGTAGTTGTGGGACGAGCTGCCCCGGCAAGGGTCTTGCAGGGTTTGCCAAAACCGCTTCCCGACAAGGATCTTGCCGGGGGAGTCCGCTTCGTCCCCTTTGGTCTTTGTGGTCTTGGTCTTGGCACCGTTCTGTTCCTTTCGAGCTTCGGCCTTACCTTGGCTCACCTCCCTTGCCTTGCTCAGTGCGGTGGTGCCCGCGGCTCAGACTGCCCGTGCACAGTTATAGGGGTACAAAAAGCGCACCCCTCTTTTTGTACACCGACAACCCGGAACGGTATACCTGGTAGACCGACCCGATATACACAGGAGCTATTTTCTCCTTCAGCAGAGCGGGTTTCTTACAACTCCGCTTCAAGATTGGCACAACCAACTTCATGCCCTACGATGGCAGGTATCATATATTCCCATATTTTATCATATCTTTAATCTAAAGTATTATCTTTAATTTCATATACATGGATATGATGACCCGCCTGGTGATACAACCACAATGGCGTTTTAAGCTTTTTGCGGCAGACAACAGTTTAAGGTTGATGATTCAACAAAACATAAATTGCAATAAATATGCACGAAGGCATATCAACACAAAGTGTGGCAACTAGTCTATTACAAGGCAACACAGTGCCCAGATAAGATAATTGTTTTTGGCATAACATAAGGAAGCAATAATGTAAACCGGCCTCCGGTTTATGCTTGATCGCCAGCTTGGCCTGATGGTTGCGGGTCATCCTGAGCCGCTTCAAATTCTGATTCCCTACCCAGCGGCTGGAAATCAACAGTTGTCTAGTCGATTCCCATTAATGCTTGGAATACGGCTTCATCATTGATCAGCAACGACGGTTCAATATCAGGAGCGTAAGTATGCTTACGGATTGGCGGTATAAGGTTCTCCGCTTCAGGAATCGGTGCAGGCACTCGTTTATTTTCTCCATCATATTTGGCTTGATAGTGAGACAGATTTGCCTCTTCAACCAATTGGCAAGCCAAAGGGTGCACTTCCTGGTTTATCGTTCGGAGATCCTCTTCGCTGAATTCTGTCCCGTCTTCCTTCAAGCTTGGGAAGCCCTGCGCCGCTTCAACGGGATCAAAATCCGGCACCCACGCTTTGGCCCGGATTAAGGCGTTTATGGCACCGGTTCTAGCAGCAGATTTCTTTAATTCTTCAAACCGGGCAGGAAGCATTGACAACCTTTTAAGGGTGTCCTGGATCAAGGTCGTGGCCGGGTTGTTGTGAGAAGCGGTGCTGATGATCTGTTGCACACCAGTATAGAGTTGCTCTATCAATGTATAGGAGGCTTTTAATTTCTTCCGCACGTCTGATCCCAAGTGGCCAATACGTGTCCCTGTATCATTCAAAGGGTTAACAAACTGGCAATTTCATGAGAAGGCCTCATTACGGCAGAAGTCAAAAAGGCATACTAAAGACAGCAGCGGTCATGACATGCACTTGCCGCTTTACACTGGTCAGTTCATCAACCACCGGTTTGAGTGCGGCTTCAGCATTCTCCGCCCGTTGAGTCAAAGCTGCCTTTTCAGTGGCCCAATCCTTCCACTCCTTGTTGAAACCTTCCTTAAGCTTTTCCATGACGCTTAAAGCGTTGGTTAATTCATTCTTTGCTTTGGAGGTTTCAGCTTGCTGGGATTTCAGGTTTTCTTGAAGATCAGCGATTTGATTTTCTCTCTTGCTCAGATCAGCCTACATACAGATAATCATTTGATAAGGGTTAAGGTGAAGAGTTGAAGTACCAACCCCACAACAAGTTATGCCCTTGGTACTTGGGGGCTAATGCATATTCGCTTTTCATCCTACAATTTCGATAAGTTGGGGGCTAATGCTTGGCACTTTGGGGCTAATGCATATTTGCTCTGTCCTTGAGTAATGCTGGAATTCTTATGTTATACAAGTCCCGATTTAACTACATTAAGTTGAACCGCCCCTTGGGGGCTACTTTCCAAAAGTACAGCTGTGTTCA
The DNA here is from genome assembly GCA_021605205.1 of Aegilops longissima. NCBI lineage: Eukaryota > Viridiplantae > Streptophyta > Magnoliopsida > Poales > Poaceae > Aegilops > Aegilops longissima. Next base: position 338,485,526 of record CM038679.1, read on the forward strand.
GGATTATATTGGGAAGTCCCGGTTTAGGTTGACATCCTAAAACCGTCACTTGGGGGCTATCAGAGTTGACAGTTTGCAATATACAAGCAGAGAGTCATGGAATTTACCTCATATTTGTCCTTCATCATATTTACCAGACCGGCTTCATAATCACGGCTGGTATATAACCGGTTCAGATAACCGGAATGAAGATCTTGGGGATTCAAAGCGGCATAAGTTGCCAAATCGTCATTCCACTTGCCTTTACCAAACGCAGTAAATTCATCCTTTCCAGTGTGCTTGGACAAGGCGACAGGATTACCTTGCTCGGAATGGCCAAAGCCAGTAATAACAACATCGTCATCCTTGGCGTCGCCGGTTTGCACTGGGCTCGCCGGTTTATCCGTATGCTTTGGTGGACTCGTTGTCTTGTGAGTTTGAGCAGGACACGTGCGTTGATTTGAAGGGCCGGTGGTATCAACATGTGCCTCTTCAACAATAACATCATGATCTTGCAATGGTGGGTCGGTCAGCATATCATCCTGGATGTGTTCCTCGGGATTTGGTATTTGGGTCGGTTCAGGAGCATCGTCTTCTGCCGCTTTGTCGAGCGAGCTTTCTTGCTTGGCCTAGGCAGCCACGAAAGGAAAAAGACGGATCAGTCCAATGAACATTGAAAGTGGTATACCAAACAACATTATCAGAATATGGCTCACCCAAGCCTTTGTCTTGAGTGGTGGGAGTTGGGTGCTGTCGACTCGCCGGAGGAAGAATGAGAAGTCACCGATAATGGTCGGATGGATTAAGAGGTTGACGAATGCAACCCGCTTTAGGATAAGCATTGATGAAACGATTCTGAGACCTCTGAGCGGCGTTCCGAACCGGACTATTCGATAAACCGGTGGAGGTGACTACCGGCATTGTGCGGGTTGCGCCATGAGCTTCATGCTGTTGTGTCTTCATAAGAAAGTTTGATCCAAGTAAGCAAGAGGATGAGAAAATTTAACTTTCGGTTTGCCAGACGGATTTTTCTTGAAGGTAAAGGGTTTGAAAGCGGAAGAAAGAGTGATTACCTCTACAACCTCGGCATGACTAGCTTGACATCATCCCGGCAATAATCATTATCAATAAGGCGTGTAAAAATAGACCAAGTGAGTCAAGTTCTACCACAAGATCCGGATTACCCACATCATCGATCAATTTGGTGGATCGGAGGAGGCGAGTGGTTTTCTTCCTATTTGCTGGTTTCTTCACAACTTTGGACTTGGGCGGGTTATTGCCACGGTTTCTCTTGTGGAGTCTTCCTGCTCCAAAATGGATCATCACCCTGTTTGAAAGATGTTAATATCAACAAAGAGTACTTAAACATAGTCAGATTTTATAAAGGCATAAGATATGAGTCTTACGGCTGGCGGTTTGTTAATGGCAGAAAAGGGAGCCAGGCCGGTTTGGGCGCAAGCAGCTTCCAGTTCGTTTAACATCCTCTTAACAGCCTCAGTAACTTCATCGTCTGTCAGCTGTATCTCAATATGCCGTAGAGGGTCTTTCACATCTTTTGTGTATTTGCACATAAAACTGGAGCGCAGACTTAGGGGCAGTACACTCCAAGATATCCAGCAACGAGCAAGATCAACTCCTGTCAACCCGTTGGCCATGAAGGCCCGGAGCTTGGGTAGTTGAGGGGCATATTTGCTTCTTTCCTTAGCAGTCAGCCTGTGAGGGAGGGGATGTGTGTTGCTTAGCCGCTCCCTACGGTAACCCGGTAAAGGATTTTCTCCCTCAGGAGAGGTATCCTTGCAGTAAAACCATGTTGAAGTCCACTCTTTGGGACGGCTGTGCAGTTTGGCGTGAGGGTAAGTGACCTCTTTCCGCTTTTGAATTGCCACACCACCCAAATCAGTGTTGGGACTGTCAGAAAATTCAGTGCGGCGGTTTAGATGGAAGCAATCACTAAACAATTCAACTATGGGCTCCTCTTGAAAGAACACCTCAGAGAGCACTTGAAAGTGACAGATATTGGTTATGGAGTTGGGGCCAATGTCTTCTGGACGCAGTTGGAAGTTGGCCAAGACATCCCGATAAAACTTTGAACTGGGTGGACTGAAGCCTCGGGCTAAATGATCAGCAAAAACAACAACTTCTCCATCCTTGGGTTCTGGAGAACTCTCGGGCCGAGGACCCTCCATGAATAGCGTCTTTTTGCCTAAAGCGCCGGTGCGGACTAAGTTATCCAGTTGCATTTCAGTCACTCGAGAAGGGACCCAATTACATTCATACACTTGCTTGGCCATGGTGCAATCTGCAAATCAGTAATACCGGTTCAAGAATATGTTGGAAGGCTATATATTGATACATTCATTGTTAAACCGGAAGAAGTTACTTATAAACCGGATTTCTGCAAGGTGGCATTACATAACTGGGAAATCCTGGTGGTTCAACAAGGGGACTAATGGTATATGCCGAGTCATCAATTTTTCTACAAAGTTAAACCGCCTGGTCTGAAATATTGATGAATAAAGAGTGGATGTGCGAAAACAGGTTTCACAAAAGTATTTCACAGTTTTGGATCTGGAGCATGTTCAGAAAAGAAATAAATATTCAAGGTTCAAAACAGAGCGATACCAAAACAATGAGCAAGGATGCAGGGAGATCTATGATCTTGAGATGCGTAAGTGAAAACGGAGGCTAAAAGCTACCATTACACAGAACAAAGATTCAGGAGTTCTTTTGAGAACCATTATATGAACGAAGAACAAAGGATGAACACTGAAAAATCTAGAAACCCTAGAATAGATCTGGGGCGGAAAGAGCAGAAGATTTACCGGAGCTGAGGAAGAAGCGGAAGGTCGCTGCGATGCTCTGGTACGTTCAGGGTGATGCAGCGGCCAAGGTTGGAGCAGAAGTTGACGGCGGCGGCGGAGCTCCGAAGCTGGGTGGCGCGAGGAAGACGAAGCAGAGGGGGCACAAAGGGGAAAAATAAATGACCCTTCGGTCTTATTTATAAAGCAAGGGACATGTGTCAGGTGCGAGAATCAAGGAGCCGCGAGTTTGGAAACGGAGTTGTCGCCTCGATTGTCGTAGGTCTATTAAACAAAAGAGGTATTGTGGATCGTTTTTATGACAGGTGACGTCATGCCGGTTTACGATGACCAGAGAAGATGACATCATGGCGGTTCACCCAATTACAAAAGTTGCTGAAGATGAAGTTTTTTGCTGAGGATTGACATGGACCTGTTCAAATCAATCTGGGGCCTAATGTTGGGGATATTACTACTGGGCGTAAACCGGCCAGGAGAGGCCAGGTTAACTTCATCAGTAGTCAAGTATGCTTGAAGCCCGTGAGGATATTCTATAAGGGCCCAAAGCCCAGAACCGGTTTAAGGCTTGTAGCCGTGAACCGACATTAGTATGTAACTTGTGTTGTAAGTTAGAAATACTAGAGACTGAACCGGACACGTCTATGAGCCGGTCTCGGGACTCTGAAACCGACAAGGCGTCACCCATGTATATAAGGGGCGACCAAGGGTGATTGTAATGACAGACAACAACTCGAGACTTAGGCGAAGCTTGTTTGCTCCCTAGTCATCGAAACCCCCATCAATTCCATCACAACTAGACGTAGGATTTTACCTTCATCGAAGGGGCCGAACTAGTATAAACTCTCTTGCGTCCTTGTTTCCACTTTAACCCCTTCAAGCTAACCCATAACGATGGCTCCACGACTAAGTCCTTTCATAAGGACATCTGCCGTGACAAAACCACGACATGCAATACATCTTTTAAACCCCTTGGGGCCTACCTTGGCGAGCTCGGATTTCGACTAGCTCTAAGCTCCTTTAAGATATCTTTATTCTCTTCCTGAGAATTTTGTGTTAAACACAACAAAAATTTCTGTCAAACGGATATCGATCCTTAATTCGGCCACCCATGCCCACATTAAGGCTCGGGGGGCTACTAGGCTTTGCGCTCATTATTTATAAATATTAAAGGGGCACATTGATCCCTGATCTGGTGTTGCCACCCGACCAGCGTCTCGGGGGCTACTGCACTGCTTATTCAATGCAGAGAAGTTAAAGTGCTCAGTGCTCGGCATGACCGAACTATGGGCAAGCGCGTCTTCGGACAATAGTAAGTATCATCTGGGACATATCCGACATCAAGCTAATATATCACGCCGACTTCTCACAACCTCTCTTAGGGGCCTGTCCACCGATCATTATTTCTAATATATTACACTGCGTTCTATTCCTACTTATGCCGCCGAGCTAGAAGGTGATCCTCAGGCCGATTTTGAAAATCGACCTGAGTCTCACGGGCTACTAGGATCAGCAGTTTTATGTTTTCCTTCAGGTGCATCTCGGTTTTTCGACCGACGCACACCTTGAGGGCTACGGGATATACATATACTGGCTATATATCACGGCGGAGAATAAATTGCACCAATAAAAAATATTCACAAAAAAATAGCCCGCGGTCGGGGTGGTGCACCACCTCGGAAGCTGTCGAGCATAAAGCTCGGGCGCCAGTGGCTGTCTCCATAGAGGGCATTTCCGACATTAAGCTCGGCTTAATTCGTTCAATCTTTTAAAAGACCGAGGTAGTTTACGACACCTCGGACGCTGACCATCATTGGAGATCGGAAGTGGTCCAACATAAAGCTCGGATTCAAATGGCTCGTTCCATAAAGAACTTTTCAGCGTTAAACTCGGGTAACCTCCTTTAAATCTTTTTAAGCCAAGGTGATCTATGACACCTCGGATATAGTCCGACGTTGGAGCTCGGATATAGTCTGGCGTTGGAGCTCGGATATAATCCGACGTTGGTGCTCGGCTGCAAAAGATATCTCGAATTTAGTCCGGCGTTGGAGCTCGGATGAAAGAGGACACCGCCGCACGGGAACAACTTCAAACCCGAGGTGTGGCATGAAAAATAATAACAAGGCATTGATAAAGGCCGAGAACTTAAAGGGGCTCCTCGGATACCCGACGCGTAAACTCTTTGAATTCACTTTGGCAATCCTCAAGATCGAAGATGAGATGATTTTTTGAACCAGTTTTCAAGGCCGACGACCGAAGATGAAGAACAGCTTGGAAGAATCGAGGAGCGTCCCCAACTTGAAGACTGGTTCAGGGGGCTACTGACGGTGTCCTGGACTAGGGGGTACTCACCACGTCATCTCCCCATCAGTTGGATTGGGCCAAGGACCCCCTTGGTCGTTTGCTCATGGGCCAGTTTGGACAGCCGATGTATACACGAGGAAGATTCCACAAGACTTGGTGATCAAGAAAAGGACTCCTCTCCACTGGCGTATTCGACTAGGACTCTTGTTATCCTAGGCCTCTGGTACATTATATAAGCCGAGGCCAGGCTAGTCAATAGGGCATCATGACATTATTCATCATACACTTAGGTAGATCAACTCTGTAATCATACACATCGAATATAATCAAGTAGGAGTAGGGTTTTACCTCTTAGAGAGGGCCCGAACCTTGGTAAACACCATGTCCCTCGCCTTTTGTTACCATCAATCCATAGACACATAGTTCGGGACCCCCTACCCGAGATCTGTCGGTTTTGACACCGACAGTGGTGCGGTCCGGATGGTCCTCCTCATCAAAGATGATGGGTGTGCGTGACCATTTGAGCGGCTTTCGAGACTCTGCCGCTTGCTCCAAGGCATTGACTTCACGCGCCCACCGTTTAAGTTGGCGGTGAGAGGAGTGCAAAGATGCACCCCAGTCAATGCACAGGGCGTCAGTGGCCTAATGGAATTCCTGCTCGCTAGTTTCCTCTTCATCCCCTCCATCACTTTCATCATTGCAACCTTCCTTCCCTTAACCCCTGGCGGCTTTTCCTTCGTTCCGAAGAGCCTTGTTGAGATGATTTGCTTCACCGCCTTGACCCTCCCCGCCATTGCCATTCTGACTTTTTTTCCTTATCACGCTTCCCATATTCAGCCCTCTCCTTCTTGACGAGCTGCTCAACCTAATGACACTCTTGGAGATCGTGGCCTATGGTCTGATGAATCTTGCAATATGGCCCATCGCCTTTCCCAGCCTTCTTAGCAGCCACAAACTCCTGTCAGTTAGTGCACACGGCAGCTTCCTTGCTGGGGGCTTTTGCCTTAGCCATCTTGCTGGTACTAGGCGTTCCCGATCCTTCAACGATCATCACTGCCTTATCCTTGCGCCTCTTGTTGCGCTTCTTGTTCTTTTTCTTCTGGCGGGTGGTCTCATCGTCATCCTCTCAGTTGATGTCGACGCAATCTTCCTCTCCAGGGAGTTTCCTTCCCTTCTCCACCTGAGCAGATTTGTCCACCAAGTTCTAAAGCTTGGTAACTGAACATTCATCTTGGTACGTATCCTGCGGTTGCGGACATTGGATTGGAAGGTAGCTATCAAGATAGCCGGGTGGATATTTGGGATATTTCTGTGGACTCTACCGAATGTCTACAAATACTTTTGTAGAGTCTCCCCTTCTTTCTGTTGGAGAAGGTGCAAGTCGCTGGGTTGTCCCGGTTCTTGATGGCCGCCGGTGAAGGCGCCAATGAACTCATGGCACAGGTCAGCCCATGTCGAAATGGAGTTCTCTGGTACGTGCATCAGCCAAGACCTCAAATTGGACTTGAGTGCCAAAGGGAAGTAGTTAGCGAACACCTTCTCATCTCTTCCCCCGGCAGCTTGAACAATGATGATGTAGATGCTCAAGAACTCTGCCGGGTTCAGCCTCCCATCATACTTCTCGGGTATCTCTGGCTTGAACGTGCGAGCAGATGGCCAACGGACTTGCCATAGCTCACGAGTGAAGGCAGGTGTCGGTGTCAAAACCGGCGGATCTCGGGTAGGGGGTCCCGAACTGTGCGTCTAGGCGGATGGTAACAGGAGACAAGGGACACGATGTTTTTACCCAGGTTCGGGCCCTCTCGATGGAGTTAAAACCCTACTCCTGCTTGATTAATATTGATGATATGGGTAGTACAAGAGTAGATCTACCACGAGATCAGAGAGGCTAAACCCTAGAGGCTAGCCTATTGTATGATTGTTGTTCGTCCTCTGGACTAAAACCCTCCGGTTTATATAGACACCGGAGAGGGCTAGGGTTACAGTCGGTTACAATGGGAGGAGATCTACATATCCGATTGCCAAGCTTGCCTTCCACGCCAAGGAAAGTCCCATCCGGACACGGGACGAAGTCTTCAATCTTGTATCTTCATAGTCCAGGAGTCCAGCGGAAGGTTATAGTTCGGCTATCCGGACACCCCCTAATCCGGGACTCCCTCAGTAGCCCCCAAACCAGGCTTCAATGACGATGAGTCCGGTGCGCAGATTTGTCTTCGGCATTGCAAGGCGGGTTCTTCTCCAAATTTTGTGTACCTGTTGAATAGTGTCCGGCTTTTCGTGAATATTGCGCTCCTTGGCTTCCACGCCCAATAATGGTCGTCTTCCACGTGTCAAATGAATGCGAAAAGCCAGGGTGTTTTTACTTTTACCCCCCTAGCTGCGCAAATAAGCTGCCTTATAAAAGAGATGAGGATTTAGATCCGAATCACACCATCTTCCCTTCGCGAGCATTCATCGGAGCGCATCTGACAGAAATCCATTCCATCATGGCCATTCGACGCAACTCCTCCTCTCGCCCTACCATCCCTTAGCCTGGAGATTGGGAGAGATGTTCCGTCCCACACAGCGAGCTAGTGACACTCCAAACCAAGGGATTTCTTCCCCCAGCCTTCATGGTCCCGGGCCGAGCCGGACTCGCCACCTATAATGGCGGAAAGCGGAGAGCGCCCCCAATCCCTCCAAAGGAGAGCGGGTATGCCTTGTCCCTTACTTAATAAGAGGGCTCGGATTTCCAATTCATCCGTTTCTCCGGGGCTCCTGAGTTCTACTGCCTCCACCTGCACAACCCACGCTGCCTCCATATTGCATATCGCGGGCTTTGTAGCCCTTTTGCGAGCTGTTCTTGGGCGTCGAGGCTCATTTCGCGTTGTGGAAGAAGCTGTTACGCCTTGTGCCCGTTCTCGGGAGAGTCGATATATCAAGTGGGCGGAGCCGAACTATGGTGCATCGCCGGGACCGGATATCTATCCGGAACCCCAAAGAAGGAATCCGAAGACTGGCCTTCAGAATGGTTTTATATAGAAGATGTCCCCCTGCCGGACCCTGTTCGTGATCGGCCTTCTGAGTTCAATAATGCTCCTTTGAAGAAGCGCCTAAGCTGGCGCCCACGGAGCCCTCGGAAGGAAAATGACAGGACGTCCTTACCCGATGAGCCGGATAAGATTACTAGCTCATTCCGGATGACCATGATCAGGGTCATGGCCACATGCATCATGCGGGGGGTGCAGCCGCTTCAGTATAGAGGCCACCCCATGTGGGATTTCAATGGGGAGGATGATGCCACCCGCTGCGGCCGAGGGGCCGGGATCGGTTGCTGCTCTGACGAAGGCCTTGTCCGCATTATACATGGGAGAAGAGGAGGATTTCCTCCACGTCAATCCACAGGGCGGATTTTCTATGTACGATCCTCCAAGCTGGGTAAGCGGACACTTCTTTATGCCCATCCGTTCCATATTCCCATATTTAAGTACCTTATCTTGTGATTTTGATGCAGGAATTGCGCCGGGCCATAAAGGATATAAACAGCCCACCTCCACAACCCTAGGATCCAGAATGGTCCCTCAATCCTGCCTCCCAAGAGGATCCGGTCATATCTGTGGAGCTGATCGATGGGGTATTTTACCAACTGAGCATCGACAATGCCTTGGTTGCCATTACGGCCGATTACCCCGGAATATTTCCAGCCTCACAGGTAATTGAGAACGAAGTCCCAATACTTTACAAATGATCCCTCCATGCTTATCTTTGATCACCGTATATCAATGGTGTTTTGCAGGGGAGCCCTCGAGGCGGAGGGCCGAGCCTGTGGTGGCTAGCCAACAAGGGGCAGCAAGGCCCAACAGGCTGAAAAGAAGTGTGGTCCGGATTGAGACGTCGGCGCAACGGTATGGCATGCCATCTTGTTCCCAGGTATTATTCCCGGAAGGTATACTAACGCTCGTGCTCCCTTCAGGAAAAAGAGCGCTCGCCGGACTATATCCGGCGAGGCTGCCAATCGAGCCTCCACCAGCCAGGCTCCAAAGCCAGGTCCAGAAGCGGAGGCGAACACGAGGCGTGCGTCGAACTGTCCTCCGATAGAGGATGAGGACGGGCTATCTGCCACCAATTCTGAGGTGGAGAGTGCCATGAATCACAGGCGTCGCCGGACAGTTCTTCGTGACACATGTTTCTCCCAAGAGGCGTTGGATGCCTTCAATTCGGGAGATGCGCACCTCCGTGCCGCTCAAAATGGCCTAGCCAGAGCCACGGAGCAGTATGTGAAAGACATACGGGTGAGAAAATTTGATGGTTATATATACAAGTAGCCCCCGAGACTTAAAATAGTTGGAATAACTGATTTAAGGATCATTTGGTATGCAGGATCTTACAAAAAAGAATACCCAACTGTCCCAGGAGCTTGAAGAGTGCAAAGCCCAACTTGAGGCCGCACTAGCCGTTGCAGGGGAGGCCAAGGAGACCCCCTCTAGTAATATACACTTCGAAAGATAAGTATGTTGTGAAGTGCGGCGTATGTGTAAATCTGACAATATCATTGCAGATGGCGCCGGAGTAGATCCGGACAAGCAACAACTCTTGCGCCGGTTAAAAGCCGGGGAGAGCGTGCTTACGAGGGTGAGGCAGGAGAAGAATAATCTCCAAGATGCCAACACCCAGCTAGGAGAGTAACTCAAAGATGTTCGTGCCCAGCTGGTGGACTCCGTGAAGGAGAATCGACGGCTTCGACGCGGCATTTTTAGTAAGTGCTTGAACAAACTTTGAAAAAGAGTTCAACGAAGAAGTCGACTAACAGAGTTATGTCTGTAGGTATGCTCACAGGTCGTCCTGCAGAGGAAATGCCCGGTTCTACGAGTGACCTTCTTCCCGAGCTCTTACAACTGCACGAACGAGTTCGGAAGGTGATGAAGGGCCCAGGCCTTGTGGCCATCTGTCTCCCTGCCCGAAGGCCTTGGAGAGCTTGTAGAGAGGCTTAAGGGAGCGCGGCGGCGCTTCCGATTATGGAAGATATCAGCCTGCCGTCAAGGCGCCAGGGAGGCCTGGGCCATGGTGAAGACGCGGTACACGAAGGCTGACCCAAACCACATGGCCGAGGTCGGACCTGTGGGGCCCGATGGGAAGGAGATCCCTGTGAGCTTAGTGTACGGCCAAGTAGAATTGGCCGCAAAGTATTCCCAACAGGACTGTAAACTAGACAGCCTATTAGATGGTATTTAGGAGGAATACACCCAGTCAAATTGACTATGTAATTTAAGATGACATGTAAAAATGCCTTCTAGCCGGATTGTAGATCGTTTGTCATGGCGGACCTTTTTGCTTCAACCTCGGGACCCTATAGTCCGGAGTGTGTCCGAATACCATCATGGTTATGTAAGAACCGGGGTATGCATGGAGACCTGCATAGGGGTCATTGGTGCTTAATGCATAAGTGCCCAACTAGTTATGTTATATTACATGGTCAGTAAGAAACATCTTCCACAGAATAGTTCCGTTAGGGGTTCCTTTCCCTGGGAGGCATGCCTTAAAGTGCATGTCTGGACTACGAAAAAAGCAGAAAAGCATACGGGGGCGGATAAATAAATAAGTGAGAAATCATCTTTATTTCACCGACCGAATATTCCCTTAAGAACGCTAGCTTTCGGCTTCACCCAGTCTGAGGTACACATCCGGCTGACCCAGCAATAACAATCGCAAAGGTGCTCCCTTTACCACCTAGCCGAACAATTGAGAACGTAGGGGTAAGCACAGGAGCCAGGCAACCCAGCTTGGCCCAAACTTAAGTCATATCGATGCATATAATGGTGAATAAAAGGTACATGCGGAAGCGTTACACATGTGTTAGGCATAAAGCCTGTACAAATAAGCTTCTGTTAGAGAAGCCCCCAAGTATAATGAGCGTGGATAGCACGTCAAGTGTGTGCGAACAATGTGCGAACGAGCCTTTAAAGACTGTAAGAGAAAAAGAGGGAGAAGGAGAGAAACATAAGACAGCTAATGTGTAAAGAATAGACAGAGGAAGGAGACGAACTCAAAATCCGGCGCTAGGCGTAGAATCTTCGGAGCAGGCTGCGTTCCATGGGTTCGGCTCGAGTCGGTTATCTGATGCATCTCGTAGACGGTACGCTCCACCGATCAGGACTTGGTCGATAATAAAGGGACCTTCCCATTTGGGCTTGAGTTTGTCCTTTTTCTTGTCCGCAGCGAGAACTAACTCGCCAACATTGTAAGTTTTGGCCGTACTTCTCGCTTTGATATCTTCGAGCCTGCTGTTCATAGAATGCGGAACGGGCTTTGGCCACGTCACGCTCCTCCTCCAAGGCGTCCAAACTGTCCTGCCGATCGAGCTTGGCTTCTTTCTTCGTACATGCGCACGCCGAGGTGAGTCATGAATTATGTCGCAGGCGAACTGCCTCGCGCCAGATACCATAAAGAATGGTGTGAATCCCGTGGTGCGATTCGGCGTGGTCCGCAGCCCCCAGAGTACGGAGTCAAGCTCCTCTACCCAGTGCATGTTAGATTCCTTGAGGGACCGCACTAATCCGGGTTTGATGCCGCTCATGATTAGACCATTTGCTCGTTCGACTTGACCGTTAGTTTGAGGGTGATAGACTGAAGGGTAGTCGAGCTTGATGCCCATATTTTTGCACCAGAGTTTGACCTCGTCAGCCGTGAAGTTCGTGCGTTATCAGTGATTATGCTGTGGGGGACGCCGTAACGGTATACGACCCCTGATATGAAGTCTATCACCGGTCCGGATTCGTCCGTCTTAATAGGCTTGTCCTCTATCCATTTGGTGAATTTATCCACCATGACCAGTAGGTATTTTTGCTTGTGGGTTCCTCCTTTAAGGGGTCCAACCATGTCAAGCCCCCAGACCGCGAAGGGCCAGGTGATGGGTATAGTTTGGAGGGCGGTGTGTGGCACGTGGCTTTGATTAGCAAAGAGTTGGCAACCGACGCATCGTTGGACTAAGTCCTGAGCATCTGCCCGGGCCGTCGGCCAATAGAATCCTATACGGAAGGCCTTGCTTACAAGGGCCCGGGCTGCGGCATGGTACCCGCCGAGTCCGGCATGAATTTCAGCCAGAAGATTCCGCCCTTCCTCTTCAGAGATACACCTTTGAAGGACTCCGGTGGTGCTTTTCTTATAAAGCTCTCCCTCATGGACTTTATAGGCTTTAGATCGCCGCACTATGCAGCGTGCCTCGTTTTGGTCCTCGGAAGTTCCTGCCTGGTTAGGTAGGCTAGGAATGGTTCCGCCCACGGCCAATGACTGCCATTATTACGTGGCAATGAAGATGTTACTTCGCTGGCGAGCCTCCAATTGTGTCGAATGTTCGTGTCGGCAAGGCTGTTGGGTCCGGCTGTTATTTCCGGACTCCCCTTCCCATGATACGGATGGCTTGAACAGCCTCTCTAAGAAGATATTGGGGGGGGGGGGCGGCATCGCGCTTTACGCCAATGCATGCCAAGACGTCTGCTGCCTGATTGTTTTCCCGGGCTACATGGTGAAATTCGAGCCCTTCGAACTGAGCTGACATTTTTAGGACGACGTTGTGATAAGCTGCCATTTTCGGATCCTTGGCATCAAAGTCTCCATTTATTTGGGATATCGCGAGGTTCGAGTCCCCGCACACCTCTAGGCGTTGAATGCCCATGGATACCGCCATCCGGAGACCATGTAGAAGGGCCTCAGATTCGCTGCGTTGTTGGAGTCCGATACATTATCTCGAGTACATATTGAACTGTATCTCCTGTTCGGGACGTCAGAACGACGCCAGCCCCCAGACCAGCCAACATTTTGGAGCCGTCGAAGTGCATGATCCTGTTGGAATATGTGACGTACTTTTTAGGGAGTTCGGCTTCAGTCCGTTCGGCGACGAAGTTGGCCAAAACTTGCGACTTAATGGCTCGCCGTGGCTTATAGGTTATGTCGAACGGGACGAGCTCAATGGCCCATTTGGCAATCCGGCCTGTCGCGTCGCGGTTGTTTATAATGTAGTGTCGCAGCTTCCGGGATGCCATAAACACCGCGTACGCTATATTTTGATAATGCGGATACCGTGACTTGCATGTAGTGAGGACAGTGGACACGTAGTAGACTGGTTTTTGAAGGGGAAACTTATGTCCGTCCGTTTCTCGTTCGACAACGAGCACCGCGCTTACAACTTGATGAGTTGCGGCGATGTATAATAGCATTGGTTCGCCCATGTTGGGCGCGGCCAGGACCGGGTTTGTTGCCAATATGGCTTTTATTTCTTCGAGTCCGGCCGTGGCGGCATCCGTCCACTCGAAGTGTTCGGTGCGCCGGAGGAGGCGATTGAGGGGTAATGCCTTTTCTCCCAAATGGGAGATAAAGCGGCTTAAAGCCGCCATGCATCCAGTCAACTTTTGTATTTGTTTGAGGTCCTTTGGGATATCCAATTGTGACAGAGCTCGGATCTTGGCTGGGTTTGCTTCAATTCCTCTATCAGATACAATGAAGCCCAAGAGCTTTCCTACTGATGCCAAAACACATTTTCCGGTTAAGCTTGATGTCATATGTTCGGAGATTATCGAATGTGAGCCTCAAGTCGCCTACTAGAGTTTCGACATGCTTGGTTTTGACGACCACATCATCTACGTATGCCTCCACCGTTTTGCCGATCTGGTTTGCCGGACATGTCCGAATCATGCGCTGATATGTTGCACCGGCGCTTTTGAGCCGAAGGACATTGTGTTGAAGCGAGAATGGGACGATGGGGTGATAAATGCCGCTATGCTTGATCAGGTTCTGCCATCTTAATTTGATGGTAGCCGAGTATGCATCGAGGAAACACAATGAATCGTGGTGCGATAGCGTTGATAATTTGATCGATGCGGGAGGGGAAGGGATCCTTTGGGCAAGCCTTGTTGAGGTCCTTGAAATCGACGCATAGGCGCCGTGGATTTGTCCTTCTTTGGTACCATCACCAGGTTTGCTAGCCAGTCCGGATGTTTTATATCTCTGATGAATCCGGCCTCCAATAGTTTGGCTAGCTCCTCTCCCATGGCTTGTCTCTTAGGTTCGGAGAAACGCCGAAGAGCCTGTTTGACTGGCTTGAATCCTTTTAGGATGTTTAGGCTGTGCTCGGCCAGCCGGCGTGGGATTCCTGGCATGTCTGAAGGGTGCCAGGCAAAAATGTCCCAATTTTCGCGTAGGAATTCTCGTAGTGCGGTGTCTACATCAGGGTTTAATTGTGCCCCAATGGAAGTCGTTTTTGTAGGGTCCGTTGGGTGGACTTGGAATTTGACTATTTCGTCTGCTGGTTTAAAGGAGGTGGACTTGGATCTTTTATCGAGTATCACATCGTCCCTGTTCACCGTGGAGCATAGCGCAGTCAGTTCCTCGGCCGCTAGGGCTTCGGATAGTGCCTCAAGGGCTACTGCGGCTGTCTTATTTTCGGCGCGGAGTGCTATGTCCGGGTCACTAGCAAGAGTGACGATTCCGTTGGGCCCGGGCATTTTGAGCTTCATGTACCCGTAATGGGGTATAGATTGAAAAATTGTGAATGCCTCTCGCCCTAATAGAGCATGGTATCCGCTGCTGAACGGGGCCACTTGGAACGTGAGCTCCTCGGACCTGTAATTATCCGGCGTGCCGAACACCACATCCAGTGTGATTTTACCTGTGCAGCTCGCTTCCCAACTGAGGATTGTTCCTCTAAAGGTTGTGCTGCTTCACTCAATGCGACTCCAGTCTATTTCCATTTTTCGAAGGGTTTCCTCATAAATGAGGTTCAATCCGCTGCCACCGTCCATGAGTACCTTGGTAAGGCGAAAGCCGTCCACTATTGGACTGAGGACCAATGCTGCTGGTGCTCGGGCTGTTCGGAATTTAGGTTCATCACTGGCATTAAAGGTAATAGCCGTGTCACTCCATGGATTTATTGTTGCTACTTGGTAGACTTCGGCAAGGCCGCGGAGTGTTTGTTTTCGCATATTGTTTGATGCGGAAGTCTTGAAGACTGTTAATACCGTACTGGTATCCTTAGGCTGGTGTTCTGTGGATGCTGGGGTTAGAAGCTCCTCGCCGCTTTTGGCCACCTGCCGGAGTATCCAACAAGCTCTAAGGCTATGAGTTGGCGTGGCGCCCTCTGTACTATGAATTTTACAGGGTCCGTTGAGCCATCCCTCCAGTACGGTTCCATGCCCCGTGGGGGGGTTGTTTTTTGGTGTTTAACCCGGGTGATTGGCGATAATGCACCCTTTTGTTTCGGACTGGGTTTGTATTCGGGGCCGGATTGTCCCAAAATCTTACTTCAGTTTTCAAGGCGCTTTCCATCGCACAGTACTTTCGTACTATGGACGCCAAGTCAGCAAAGCGTGTAATTTCACGGCGACCTATGGCGTTGAGGATTCCCATGTCCGTGCAATTATTGTAGAAGAATGAAATTGTGTCTTCCTCGCGGCAGTCCTTTATCCTGTTCATAAGCAGGAGGAATCTGGCCCAGTAATGATGTACTGTTTCTTTAGGCTCTTGCCTAATATTGGATAGATCGCCTATGTTCGGGTGGGTGGGTGGAATTAGATCCGAAACCCCACCAATTCTGAGGCTCAAGGGCCAAGGAGTTTCCGAACTCGGGAGCTTGGATTCTTGGATGTTGTCCACTGAATCTAGCCCGTTGCCTGACTCTAAGTTCAGGTCTTGAGTGACGTCCTCCCCTCTGCGGGTATCCGGCTTGGAGGGATTGGGAATCCGGACATAGTTAGTCCTTAAGATAGATGAAGGGTCGCCGCATTGTTCCTCCACCCCATCAACGTGATGGGTGACCTGGGCAGAGTTAATCTCTCTCAGATCGGGTTTAGGCCCAATCTGATCATAGTCTGTAGCGACTCCCAGGGCGGCGATGCGATCCAAGAGCTCGTTTAAAGAAGAGAGCTCCACCGGATCTAACTGCTCGGCGAGTTCCGAGTTGACGTGAAGATTGCTTTTGATGACCCGAGAAGTCATAAATCGGTAGCGGCGCCGAACAGATGGTCATAAGAAAACCACCTAGCCGGAGAGTTTGGCCAATAGCCAAAGCTCCTTTAGCAACAGAGCCATCTTTTAATACGGGATGAGGCATCCTTCCTGATGGCGACGGCACAGCGGAACTCTCAATGAAAGCACCAATGTCGGTGTCAAAACCGGCGGATCACGGGTAGGGGGTCCCGAACTGTGCGTCTAGGCGGATGGTAACAGGAGAAAAGGGACACGATGTTTTTACCCAGGTTTGGGCCCTCTCGATGGAGTTAAAACCCTACTCCTGCTTGATTAATATTGATGATATGGGTAGTACAAGAGTAGATCTACCACGAGATCAGAGAGGCTAAACCGTAGAGGCTAGCCTATGGTATGATTGTTGTTCGTCCTACGGACTAAAACCCTCTGGTTTATATAGACATCGGAGAGGGCTAGGGTTACACAGAGTCGGTTAGAATGGGAGGAGATCTACATATCCGTATTGCCAAGCTTGCCTTCCACGCCAAGGAAAGTCCCATCCGGACACGGGACGAAGTCTTCAATCTTGTATCTTCATAGTCCAGGAGTCCGGCCGAAGGTTATAGTTCGACTATCCGGACACCCCCTAATCCGAGACTCCCTCAGCAGGCAACCGCCAACCTCGAGCGCGGCGTCGTCAACGTCGGGGCCATCGCACCCATTAGTCCGGCGGTGGTCGTCGCGGCGTCGCTCGATGCCGACGCGCGCGCCTTCCCTCCGTCTGTCCTCCGGGGCTCACCGTAGGCCTTGACGTGCTCGAGGGTCCGAAAAGGCCATCGAGACGTTGTCGGGTGTTCTTGATTTCACAGCTCATGCACTGACTGCCATGGCGGGGACGACACTATGAGTGTGGCTCCTTCCGTATGGCCAGCAGCAGAAGCCGCCATCGTCGTCTGGGGATGCCGTGGTGGGCCACCTCGGTGTGAGCTCCGAGCCTCGGCGAAGCCAATCAGACTCTGAATGGTGGCTCTCCAGTCATCCATTTTATCAGCTGCCAGCGGGAACCTCAACACCAGCATGGGCCCGCGCTAGGGCCTCCGTAGCGGTTCTTGGCATTGGTGATGAAAACATAGAACGCATCGTCGCCCGGCTTCTAATGGTGCCGGCGGCAACGATGCCGCGCCCTCATTGTTCCGAACCAGCCGATTGGATGGCATGGTGACGCGGTGGAGGCGCTTGAGGGCCAGTGGATCCATTGGGCACAGTGGCTAGGTCAACCCGCTCTAGGGGAGCCAAGTGCCCCGAGGTTGCGCCCATGGTGGGGGCGTCCGGTGGGTGACGATTCGCCCCAGACCGGGTGCCACCACTGCGGCTATGCCCTTCAGCAAGGAGAAGAGGTACAGACAGATTAACCCCTTCATTCGTACCTCGTGGAGCATGACCGCTGGGATTTTGTTGATGCTGCTCTTCTCCGGTGCCTCTTGCTCCTGCTTCGTCCGCGGGGGAGGTGATGACAACGTTGCCTGCACCAACCACATCCCCTGCAGCGCCCACATCCTTGTGTGCCCTCCCACTCCCCGTGGTGTCAGTGGTCGTGGGCGGCGGGGCCTTCGAGGTGGATGAGTGAGCTGCGGCACCAGACTTCTTCTTGGGCGCCATAGTCGATGGAGCCATCGATGATGAAAATGGCGATGAAGATGACGCGCTCCTCACACTTTCAGGGTCACGCAAGTGATCCTCCTACCTGGCGTGCCAAAGATGTCGTGGGTAACCACGGCCACTTATGGGACCAAGAGGCCCTTTCTAGTTCAGCGGGGGATAGCACGTTGCACAAAGAGTGGTGAAGCATGGAACAGCACGACAGAGATCACAAGGGCAGTTTTTACCCAGGTTCGGGCCACCGTGAGGCGTAAAACCCTACTCCTGCTTTGGTGGATTGATGGTGGAAAATATGGTGGTGAGCGCAGCACGTTTGCCCGGCAGGGTTTCCTCGGGGTGAGAACGGCTACGCGCGTACGAGTGTGTGAGGGTCCGAATCAGCCAACCCTTTCTCCGTTTGCCATGGGCCTCCATTTATAGATCAAGGGGTCACCACAATAGCAAATCAGTCATTAAGCACTAATTAGATAGGAAAAGTGCTATCATACCTAACTATACCTAACTCGCAGGTCGACAGAGCGCATAAAATGCGCCCACCAATGTCACATCACAGCTTGCTGTGCGTAATTCTACCGACTGTTTTGCCGCCTTCATACCGCTTGCTTGACACGTCTCAGGACGGGTGTTGCTTGGAGGTATATTCTGTAGGAAGTGGCTTCCACGTGGCAAATAGAAGCCAATTAGTCACTTTGGAGCTTGACACCGCACTGATCAATGACATGCTTCGTGATAAGGTGGTGCAAGGGTGTGGTTTGCCTCCGTAAGCCCCCGCAGGCCTGCCAGAACGATCTGAAAGCTTGCTTCCAGGGGTAACCCCATCTTTGCCAGGCTCGCCTGCCCAGCAAGGGAGGTTTTTCCCTTAGTGATATCCCTGGCTAGTCTTGGTCCTCTTGATCTGGATGTTGGTCCTTCAAAGAACTGATCCCTTGTGCTCCAATATGATCTTGGTGCTATGTTTTTGTTCTTATGCTTGTGCACAGTTTGGGCAACGGACCCAAGGTTTGTTGCACTAACACACTGGCCCAACCAGAGGCCTTAGAATGGGCAAGTTTCATTCCAACGGGAAGGACCGAGCCAAGCTTGACGACTGGTTCCGATCCCCCGCCCTAGATCAGCTCAAGGAGCTCACTTTAGATGATGGGCATATGCGCTCGCTGCCAACGTCCGCACTCTGCCTCGCGCCCACGTTGCGTGTCGCCAAGTTCAGGAACTGCCATCCCCCTTAATGACGCGCCCCCTCTTATTCTACTACAACTGAACCACCTCGAGCTCGTTGCCGTCTGGCTCCCAAACGGTGGCATGGAGTGTCTTGGGAAACCACGGCCACCTATGGGACCAAGGGCCCCTTGCAGGTTCGGTAGGGGGGACGTCACATTGCACAAAGAGCAGAGGAACGTGGGGCAGCACGACAGAGATCACACAGGCAATTTTACCCAGGTTCGGGCCGCTGCGAGGCGTAAAACCATATTCCTGCTTTGGTGGATTGATGGTGGAAGAATGGTGGTGGAGCGTAGTACACTTGCCCGGCAAGGACGACAGTGGCTACGCGCGTAAGAGTATGTGGGTTTCCAATCTTCTAACCCTTTCTACCATTGCCATGGGCCTCCTTTTACAGATTAAAGGGGTCACCGCAATGGAAAAACAGTCATTATGCACTGATAAGATAGCAAATAGTCCTATCGTACCTAACTCTGCAGGCTGACAAGGCGCATTAAATGCACCACTCAACATCACATCATTGTTTGCCCGGCAAGCCTTTCCAGGATCGTCTTGCCAGCTCCATGCCTGCTCGCTTGACATGTCGCAGGACGGGTGCCATCTGTAGGTATTCCTTGAAGAAAGAGGCCACCATCTGGCGAATGGCTGCCACTTAATCACTTTGCGGCTTGACACCGCACTGATTGACGACGTGGGTCGTGGCGGAGTGGTTGGATGAGGTGGTTATGCCACCGCGAGTCCCTACAGGCCTTGTTGGGATGTCTTAGACGTTTTCTTTCGGGGCTGACCCCGCCCTTGCCAGGCAAAGGATGCTTTTCTCCTAGTGGTATCTCATTCCTCTGACTTGATATTGGTCCTCTTGATCTGCATGTTGGTCCTTCGATGATCTTGATCTCTTGTACTCTGGTCTGGTTGTTCCCGTGCGTGTGCACAGTCTGGGCAACAGACCCAGGGTTTGTTGCAGGCAGAAGCCCCCGGGCCTGCCCTGATCGCCTTGCCGAGCGTCGTCGGGGTAGTCCCTAATAAGTGCATAGGAAGAGGTGCTGAAGAGGCTGGTCTCTTGGAGCATTCATTGCCTCTTCATTAATCTTGTGTCTAGGCCAGTTTCCGGTTTCTCCCTGTCGTGTAAAACCAATAGTGGTGGGGCCGCCCTTGTAATGGCTCGTGAATGACTTTAACGCATGGGGTAGAAACTACCAATTCACTCTTCCCACCACGCCCTTATCCTCAGACACGTATGCTGCATGCATCGTGCGGGGTAGGTAATGGAGGCGTGTGGCGCGGGAGAGCGTCAGGGCGAGGGCCCGGTCTTCTTGAATTGGCGGAGGAGGACGGAGGTCGCTCATTGATGGAGTGGCTCCCCTCCTTGGCCCGCCTATAAAAGGAGGGATGAAGGAGGAGCTGAGCCATCTATCTCCGCATCCCTTCTTCACCGCCTTTTTACCTCTCGCTGGTTATGCCAAGGGAAGAGCATGGGGCCAGCCTCCGGCCTTAGTCTAGAACTTCTCTTATATCGGAGGATAATATCCCGGCGGCACGGTGGCAGCACCGGAGGTGGCAACTCCGGTGCGCTCGTTGCCGGGTCGCCCATAGCCCTGATTCTAGTGAGAGGGGATGTGAACGACACCATGTCGAGGCCCGCAGTAGTCATGGCGCGTGGTAGTTGGTCGCTCCCCATTCTTCATCCCTTCGTGGCATTGAGGAGGAGCCTCAAAAAGGGTTCGCAACTGAAGAAGGCGAATCTAATCTCCCGCGGGCGTCATCCTCTCACCGCGCAGGAGCTTCTTGCTCCCATACATATCTTCGGAATGTGCAGTGGTTTCCGACATCAGGCCCTTGGGGACGACCATGCTCTCTGTGTGGTAAATGAGAGAGCATGGTGCCCAACGCAGCTGTCGTGCTGAGGTCTTCGGGTGGTAGTGATGCGGATGGCGGCGGCAACCCACGACGCTTCTAGAACAGGGATGGCTGTTCCGACGAGTCGTGTTTGCCGATGACTCCGTGTCCCCATCTGGTGCTATGGCAGTGTCACCATCCGCGCCTGCATTCCGGTTTCTTTCTCCTGGCTGTGGAGCGACACTACCCTGATCCTGGGGAGGCGCCGAATCCCAGCTGGGTCTGCCACCGGCCTATTTTTTTTGACAAAAAGAGTGTAAGGGAACCCCTTACAGTATAATTGGTGCAACAAACCCAAACGCAAGTACCATGCCTTGAACCTGGGTGGGTGGGAAGGCATCAGCCCCTTCCCACCACTAGGCTATGCCTTAGTCTGCCACCGGCCTCTTCGACCTCTTCGTGTAGGAGATGGACATGGGCAAAGGCATCACAGGGCACTTACCTTTTTTCAATCTTAAATCTATAGGCACTTTCCAATTTTTTATTCAAATAATGCAATCTCTCGAGTCCATGTCCGTGTTCTGTAAGGCTTGTACTTGTATGATCAACACATTAATGAAAAGATGAACTTTACCGGGAACTCGTGCATGTATATGTCCATGCATAGGTGAAATGCCTCTTTGTTTTAAACAACGAGTTTTCTCCGGTAGGCTATCCTGCCAGTACCCTTTTCTTTTTGTTGCCGAGGACCTGAGCCTTCCGGGCAAAAAATAAAGGGACCAGCCCGCCAATTCTTTTCCAGCAAAGGCCACTGCGACCACCCTGGCCGAAGCAACATTCGAGCCGGGGTGGGAGCACCTAAGTTTCGAAGAGCGGTGAGGTTTCCTTATGCACAAGTTTCATCTTACAGAACACTTATGGACAAGAGGTAGAACTTATCTGCTTGGTTTGCCGGGATCGCAAGGGCGGGCTATCTCCTCAACTACTTGTTCAAACCAAGTTCACAAAGAGAACTCCGCAGCTCATGTAGATGAGGATGAATGCAGATGCGATCCTATCTATATGCATATGCAAATGCTCATGAAATGCTTATGCAATGATCTTGGAATGCTTATGCATGCATGCAACTTGGTCGCCCCAAATATTGCTTATTTCTCTCTGTTTAGGGTCATCACCCTAGCTTTGTACAAGTGGTTACATGCAACTAAGGCAAGGCCTGTACAAAAGGGTGGCTATCGGGTAGGGCCCGAGAGCCGCGCCTTGCGGGTAGAACTTGCGGACATGCTCAATATTCCATGAGTTTTGCAGTTGAATGCCATCTCCGGTCTCCAGACGGACTGCACCAGGTCTGGTGACTCATACTACCCTGTAAGGGCCTTCCCAGTTCGGCGTCAACTTGTTTGTACCTTGGCGGACTGAACGCGCCTCAGTACAAGGTCACCTTCCTCAAAACACCGGGCATGAACCTTGCGGCTATGATAGCGACGCAGGGCTTGCTGATAGCATGCAGCACGTGTAGCACCCCGGAGACAGTTCTCCTCGAGTAGCGCAGCGTCGTCACGCCGGTGCTGGTCTTGCACTACTTCATTGTAGGCAAGCACTCGAGGCGACCCGTAAATGAGTTTCATGGGGATAGCTGCTTCTGCCCCATAGACCAGGGAGAAAGGAGTCTGCCCGGTAGCCCGAATTGGTGTCGTTCTGAGGGACCAAAGGACTACCGGCAGCTCATCGATCCACCGCCTACCGTGCTTTCGCAGCGTATCAAAGGTTCTTGTTTTGTGTCCCCGCAGCACTTTAGTGTTCGCCCTCTCAGCTTGCCCATTGCTTCTGTGATGTGCGACAGAGGAAAATGAGATTTTGCTTCCGGGGGAATGAATATATTGCATGAAGGCGCGACTCGTGAACTGGGTGCCATTGTCGGTAATGATCCTTGCTAGGACTCCAGAACAACACACTAGTTTTTTCAAGAACTTGATAGATGACTAAGCAGTCACCTTTCTCACGGCAGTCACTTCCAACCACTTTGTAAACCCTTTGATAGCAACAAACAAGAATTCAAAGCCCCTGATTGCTCGGGGGAAAGGGCCGAGGATATCGAGCTCTAGACCGAAAATGGCTAGGATAAAGGGATTGTGTGAAGAGCTTGGGCAGGCAGGTGCATGCTCTTGGAATGGAACTGGCAGGCATCACACTTGGTGACTAGCTCAACCGCATCTTGTAGAGCAAGCAATAATAGAATCCTTGCCGGAATGCTTTCCCAACCAATGCCCTTGATCCAATGTGGGAACCACAGATGCGTTTGTGTATCTCAGCCAACAGTTCCTTTCCTTCTTCCCGGCAGATGCACTTCAATTTCACACCGTTAGGCCTCCTTCTATATAGAGTGTCATCGACAAACTGATACATACTAGCCCTCTAGGCTACTCTTTCAGCCTCATCTTGGTCGTTGGGGAGTTCTCCGCTTTGGAGGAAGTGGACTATGTGCCTTGCCCAAGTTGGAGCCTGGGTCTCGGCAACGAGGACTAACAGCGGGGGCACATTCCTCATTCGCGGGGACCATGGGCCCGGCTAGAGGGTGCGGTCCGGCAAGTTGAGCGGAGTTGTTTTCGGCAGGGTCCCCGCCAGGAGCGGAAGATTCTACCAGGAGAGGCTTACTGGAGTCCATCTTTCTCCTTTTCCGGGCCATTGTTGTTGGGGATACGAAGGGCTGAGGAGATGGAGAACATAAGTCCTTGGTTCCACAGAAGCTTCTCGCGATCACACTTTGATAGATGACCAGCTATGTTGTTTTCCGTGATGGGGTACGTCAAGCAATCCATCAAAGCGCCTCCAATCTCCTCACTTCCTCAACGTATGCCCCATCAATGGACTTTGGTAATCCTTGTTGACTTGTCTCACCACAAGCTATGAGTCTCCTCGAATGACCAGCTTCTTGATTCCCAATTCTGTGGCAACCCTGAGCCAGGCAAGGAGCCCATCATACTCTGCTGTATTGTTTGTTGCCTCTTCCCGTGCAAAGTGCATTTGGATGACGTACTTCAAGTTCTCCCCTGCGGGGCGACGTGTAGCACGCAAGCTCCTGCACCTTGTAGGGAAAAGGCGCCATCAAAATACATAATCCATTCTTGGGGCACCTCCTTCCCGGGGGAAGCTATTTCTGGTACTTCCTCGTCAGCGGTTGGCGTCCATTCCGCAATAAACTCTGCCAATGCACTGCTCTGGATTGTCGATGTGCTCTCAAATTTCAGACCAAAACAGGATAACTCCAAGGCCCATGTCGGTGTCAAAACCGGCGGATCTCGGGTAGGGGGTCCCGAACTATGCATCTAAGGCGGATGGTAACAGGAGGCAGGGGACACGATGTTTATCCAGGTTCGGGCCCTCTCGATGGAGGTAATACCCTACTTCCTGCTTGATTGATATTGATGATATGAGTAGTATAAGAGTTGATCTACCACGAGATCGTAGAGGCTAAACCGTAGAAGCTAGCCTATGGTATGATTGTTATCGTCCTACGAACTAAACCCTCTGGTTTATATAGACAGCGGAGGGGGCTAGGGTTACACAAAGTCGGTTACAAGGGAGGAGATCTACATATCCGTATCGCCAAGCTTGCCTTCCACGCCGAGGAGAGTCCCATACAGACACGAGACGAAGTCTTCAATCTTGTATCTTCATGGTCCAATAGCCCGGCCAAAGGATATAGTCCGGCTGTCCGGATACCCCCTAATCCAGACTCCTCAAGAGTCCCCGAACCAGGCTTCAATGACGATGAGTCCGGCGCACAGATTGTCTTAGGCATTGCAAGGTGGGTTCCTCCTCTGAATACTCCATAGAAGATCTTGAACACAAGCATAGTGTCCGGCTCCGCAAAACAAGTTCCACATACCACCGTAGAGAGAATAATATTTCCACCAATCTAATATGCTGACACACTTGATATCACGATATCATACAACGACCCGGTCATTATTCGAACCGTTTTTCTCAACCAGCCTTGGCGCATATCGCGAGGCGGTTTCCTTGCCACGTCTTGTCGAGGCAGAGATCGTGTCCCCTTATCACGGGATTCTCATCAATACAGACGTGGGTAACCCAATCATGCCCGTTGGTATGACTCCTCGATTGTAGGCAAGTCCCAAACGGTCACGAGGAGAACGCCTGGTATTCACCCTCTTTATAAAGAGACCAATGCCTATCTTTTTACTCCTTGCACTCAATCAATCCTTCCCCGCCGAAGTTCCAACACCCGGCTCAGGTCAGCGCTCGACCTCCAACCATGTCCGGATCAACCTTCAAGGTCGGTGGATGCCTTCCTCCGTCACGGAGGAAGATGTCAAAAAGTTAAGAGAGGCCAGGTTTCTGACCGGCGAGATCCCGCACTGGCTGCTTGCTCAAGGGCAGGTCATTCCCACTCCAAAACCCGGCGAGAGCATTGTGTTCAGATTACACTTCCTTCGAGGGCTAGGCTCTTGCATAGACCCTTCGTGAGGGGGCCTATGTTTTACTATGGGCTGGATTTCAATGATCTGCTCCTGACTCCGCCCCTCCACATCTCTGCTGCTCATCGCTGCTTCAGAAGCTTTCTCCAGATATCCTCACTTCGGCCTATGGCTCAAGACCTTCAAGGTGGAGCCAAAGATGATCGAGGGGCGGCACGCAGAGTGCGGAGGTGCCGTAATAAGCAAAAGTGCCGATGCCCCATGGCCAGAGGGTTCTTTCCAGGAGGTGTCCAACTTATGGCAACGAGAATGGTTTTATATCACAGCTCCCAGGGGTACCAAGTGGGTGGCTCCCCCTGCTTTTCGCTCGGGCCCCCGCCACAACTAGCGTCATGGGTCAACAAGGGGCTGTACTGGGGGCCAGTAAAGGATGTGCCAATACTGCAGAGCCGCATCCAAGATCTCCTAGAGAGATACATCAGTCTAGTTACGGTGATGCAAGTCATGTTAATTCGTCGAGTACTTCCCTGCAAACGTCGTCCCCTCCGTATGTGGGAGTTCAACCCGGAGGGACCGCGAGTTGTCCATCATTTCCTCGGCATGACGCTCGAGGAGATGTATAAATTGTTCTTCTGACCACAAATAATGTGTCCGGACACCACCGAGGATGCGGTTTGAACCGCAATCGCCCGATACCCAAGTAAGTAGCCCCAGAATCGAACACGTTGTATCTTTATTTATCACAACATCATTCGAAGGTCGCTTCTTTGACCAGGACTGGGTAAGAAAGGCGAAGATGATCAGTGTCCGCCCTCCCCGAGGTCTCACCGATCCTCAGATAGCCAGATGCTAGAGCTCGCGCTTTATCAAGCGCCTCGGGGAAACAAAGGGGGGAAGAAAGAGGCTAGCGCCTCCGCGAAGGAGGATAACCGGGGGGAAGAAACTGATATTCCCCCTTCCGAAGGAAGGAAGAGGACCGCCTCTGAAGACCCGGAGACAATGGTCTCCAAACGGGGGAAGAGATCTTCGCTAGAGGGTCCTGGCGCGGGGGATACCCCGACCGCACAATGCCCGCAAGGGGGTCAGCCTTCAACCGAGCTGTATGTAGAAAGGGGACTTTAATAATGAAAACGTCCCGCTTCGCTTCTGAGGAAAATAACCGAAATATTTATCTTGTAGTCCGGATCATAGCCCTTCTCAGTAGAGTTCGTCTTCGGGGGATCTTCTTCCGGAGATGATGGAGAGAGAAATGCCTCCCCATGCCCTCCCACCTTACGAGGCGGGCGACCCCGAGGTGTCATCGCGGAGGGCATCTCCTGATTCGGCAAGGCCAGAGGGTAATCCTTTCGCCGCCCGAAGTCCTCAGTATCCGGATCTTGAAGAGAGCAACCGAAAGAGTCCGACACCGTCTGTTATGCGGTCGGACGCACTGAAGGATTTGCTAGAGCAAGCGGCTATCTCAGAAGCGCATCATTCGCTAATGGGTACGGTGGTTGAGAGGATCTCTTCCATCGAAAGTGGGTTGCATGAAGCCTTTATGAGTCCGCTGAAAGGTTTTGAGGTATGTGAAATAGTGTGTATTTTTGACAGTACCGCACATGTTAAGGTGTGTCCTATGCAGATAGTAGCCCCTGAGAGTCTGGTTGCTGTCCAAAACGGCAGCAAACATAGGATAATAGTCCCAGGTAATAATCCAGCTGCCCTCATATGCAGGTGGCGGAAGGTCCGGTGGCTAGCCGGACTGGAGAGGTTGCTGAGCTCAAGCGGCAACTTGATGCGGCAGATGCCGACATCGTGCTTGTCAACAAGCGGCTTGACGAGGCGCAGGGTATGTGATTTCTCCAGTGATCGATACTTAGTAAGAGTGGCATGATGCCAGTGTCTTTAATATGTTGCGCCTGCAGATGGAGCTGCGGCCATGGAGACCCTTCGAGCAGAACTTGCCCGGGCCAAAGAACAAGCCAGGAAAAGTGACGCGGCCGCCCTGAAAGAAGTCGAGGAGCTGACAGCAATACAAAGAGTCCGGAGACGTCCGGTGTGCGATCGGACGTACTGAAGGATCTTCTAGAGCAAGCGGCTATCTCAGAAGCGCATCGTACACTAATGGGTACGGTGTTTCAGAGGATTTCATCCGCCGAAAGCGGGTTGCATGAAGATTTTATGAGTCTGCTGACAGGCTTTGAGGTACGTGGAAATAGTGTATGTTTTTACAAGCATCGCACACGCTAGGTGTTCCATATGCGATAGTAGCCCTCGAGATTCTAGTTGCCGCCGAGAACGGGCGGCAAATAGAGGATCATAGTCCTGTGTAATAATCAGGCCACCTTCATGTGCAGGTGGTCAAGGTCCGTGGCTAGCCGACTGGTGAGTTTGCCGAAATGAAGCGGCAACTTGATGCGCAGATGCCGACATCGTGCTTGTCAACAAGCTGCTCGACGAGGCACATGGTATGTGATTTCTCCGTGATCAACACATAGTAAGAGGAGCATGATGCTAGTATCTTTAATATGTTGTGATCTGCAGATGGAGCTGCCGCCGTGGAGACCGAGGGAGTCCTGGACTAGGGGGTGTCCGGATAGCCGAACTATCATCACGGCCGGACTCCAAGACTATGAAGATACAAGATTGAAGACTTTGTCCCGTGTCCGGATGGGACTTTCCTTGGCGTGGAAGGCAAGCTTACGACATCGATATGTAGATCTCCTACCATTGTAACCGACTGTGTAACCCTAACCTATCCAAAGGTCTATATAAACCGGAGGGTTTTAGTCCGAGGATCTAACAACAATCATACCATAGGCTAGCTTCTAGGGTTTAGCCTCCTTGATCTCGTGGTAGATCTACTCTTGTACTACCCATATCATCAATATTAATCAAGCAGGAGTAGGGTATTACTCCATCGAGAGGGCCCAACCTGGGTAAAAACATCGTGTCCCTTGTCTCCTCGTTACCATCCGCCTAGAGGCACAGCTCGGGACCCCCTACCCGAGATCCGCCGGTTTTGACACCGACATTGGTGCTTTCATTGAGAGTTCCTCTGTGTCGTCACCGATAGGCCTGATGGCTCCTTCGATCATCAATAATGACGCGTCCAGGTGAGACTTTTCTCCCGGACAGATCTTCAGATTCGGGCGGCTTTGCATCATGCAATAATTCGCTTGGCCATCCGAGCAGATCGAAGCTACGCACCTGGCCATCAAGTCAGATTTGAAGTTTGAACTATACGGCTGATATCCGCGGAGACTTGATATTCGACGGATTCGAGCCGCGCCAAGCGTGTCAAGACTGCCTAGATGGGCATGATCTAGCTCTCGCAGCTGAACAAAGGCCTCGGGGATGCACCAAAGATCCGCCCGACCCTTAATCCGGAGCCGGATTCCCGACGAGGACAAGTGGTTGGACATCACCGGGGCTACAATCTCTACGGTGATTGAGCCGAACTTCATCCCTGTCCTTTGCGGAGACCTCGACTCTAGGGTGCCGGACTCTATCCGGACTCCAAACCTCCGCGCCCCGCCAATCGGATCCGATTGGCGCCCGTCATGGAGTTCACATCGCCGGACATCTTTCAACACTCGCCTTTGGCGATATCCTGAATTCACTAAAGTCTCTCTCTTTATCCGGAGAGCCCTGCCCGGACTACGGATAGGAAGGTTGGGATACGGACGACGAAGAAATTCAACTCCCACCCACCATCCACTTTGTAGCCACTGTCGATGATTTAACCGACATGCTCGACTTCGACTCCGAAGACATCGACGGTATGGCGACGATGCCGAGACGACCAAGACCCAGCGCCAGTAGGCACCGGAAGGCCACCTCGCCATACGACATATACATGGTGGATATCCCAAAAGATGGGAACGGCGATGGAACAACGGAGGATGACCCCTCCAAAAAGCAACCGAAGCGACGACATCAGCGGTGCCGCTCTAAATCCCGCCACAGCAAAAATGGTGATTCCGGCACGGGAGATAATAACACCCCGGACAAGATCAAGACAACCCCCTAGCAGTGACTTAGCGCAGGAGGAGGGAGAAGCAAGTTCGCACGACAAGCAAGCGGCAGAAAGAGAGGTCGAGGATCTATAATTATGCGCCCCTCCAAAGATGAGGCAAGCCTCGACGACGACCAATTTGTCGTGCCTCGAGGATCCCGGCCGAACAGAGCTGCTTTCAAACGCAGGTTTATAGCCACGCAAGCAGCCTCAAGAAAAGCAGCAACAACTTAGAGCTGACCAAGACCTGCTAGCCGATGATGGATCAAGTCCTTGCAGCCAAGAGTATGAACTCGAACGCCTCCAAAAGCTACCCCAAACGCAGGCCGTTGCCTCGATCGAGGAGGAAGCACCCAAGTCACCAATAAGATGACATGGCAGATCACACCTGCGGGTCAGCGACGGAGAAGCCTCTCGCCTCCGCCAAGCCACACCCCGACGCCAAAAGTACCAAGGCACGGAAAACGCTACGGAATTAAGTAGATATATTGAGGATAAGGCAAAACATACAAGATCTATCTACGGATCGCGGGCGCCCACCGATGCGGGATGATTACCGTCGCGCCGGATACAGCAAACCCGACCGGGCCGAACACAATAGACAAAGCTCATATGAGCTACGTCGTGATGTAGCCCAATATAGAGGCACCGCACACCCACTATGCTTCACAGATGAAGTAATGGATCATCAAATCCCCGAGGGCTTCAAACCCGTAAACATCGAACCATACGATGGTACCACAGATCCCGCTGTCTGGATCGAGGACTATCTCCTCCATATCCACATGGCCCGCGGTGATGATCTACATGCAATAAAATACCTCCCACTCAAGCTTAAAGGACCAGCTCGGCATTGGCTCAACAGCTTGCCAACAGAATCAATTGGTTGTTGGGAGGACCTGGAAGCCGCATTCCTTGATAACTTCCAGGGCACATATGTGTGACCACCAGACGCGATGACCTTAGCCACATAATTCAGCAGCCGTAAGAATCGCCGACAATTCTAGACACGGTTCCTAACAAAGAAAATCAAATCTTTGATCGTCCGGATGCAGAGGCCCTTGCAGCCGCTCAAACACAACATCCATGACGAAAGTGGTTTGCGCTGCACCTAGGACAGAAAAGCCAAAATCCATGGCAGCCCTCACAACACCTATGACCTCTTTTGTGCGGAGAGGAGAGCTGGCTAGCTCAAGCAACAACTTGGCCAAACACCCTAATAGTTCGGATACCAAGGATAGCAATGGCAGGTCGCGTCAAGAACAAGAACAAGCGCCGCATTAACGGCGCATAATATCAAGATACGATCACAATGCCGGATTCAGAGGCTCTAAACCCGTCACCGGAAGAAGCCATTCAAAAGAAATACCCAGGCCTGGCCCAACTTGGACCGAATACTCGATCGCCAGCGATACATGGCACCCCGAGAAACCAGCCAATCACACCAACAGAGATTGTTGGGTTCAAGCAAGCAGGCGTTAAGTGTCAACTCAATGACAAGGGGCTGCATAGCGATGACGAGGAAGAGCCCGATCGCCGAACAATAGAGGACAGAGGGGTTTCCACACAAGCGGACGGTGAACATGATATACGCAACCCATATACCCAAAAGGGAGCGGAAGCGCACTAAGGGACGATATGCGATGGAGCCACGCTCAAGTTCAACCCATGGTCTTCCCGCCCGATCTCCTTTGATCAAGGGACCACCCCACTAGCATCCGCCACGGCGTTTCGCCGCATTGGTTCTTGACCCAATTATTGACGGATTTCACCTCACCGTAGTCCCGATGGACGGCGGTAGCAGCCTGAACCTGCTTTATCAGATACAAAGGCGCAAAATGGGCATAGACCCTCAAGGATTAAACCCACAAAGATGACCTTTAAAGGCGCCATACCGGTGTAGAGGCCAGTTGTACGGGCTCGCTTACACTCAAGTGGTCTTCGATCCCCGATAACTTCCGGCAAAGAGTTAATCTTCGACATCGCCCCATTCCGCAGCGGCTATCATGCACCGCCGGACGATAACAGCATTTGCAAAGTTCAATGCGGTGCCGCACTATGCATACCTCAAGCTCAAGATGCCAGCCCTCGAGGAGTAATTACGGTCAATGGAAACACCGAACGCCTTCTCCGAACGGAGGAGCACACGGCGCCTCGCGCGGAGGTACAAAGCAGCCTCTCACAGCAATTCTCGAGTCCGCCACTAAGCCGCCCGGACACCGCTGCCGCCCGAGTAACCTACAACAAGACCGCTCGCACGATTCAAGCACGCCAGAGTAATCCGCCCCAACCCCAGCCCTCGCTAAATTGTGAAGCTAGTATTGCATGTACATAATTACGCCTGAGATACCATGGGCATATGGGGAGGGTAAGACCACGGCACGCCCGAATACGGCTCAACCGCACTGTGGCCCCGATTGTGTCATTCTTTTCTTGTTCCTTTTTTCTCCTTTTCTTACTTTCAGACTCCGCCTTTCAGAAGTCCTGTCCGCAATAGAATCGCCGAACTCACGATGCAACAACCAGGGAAGTAGAACGCTACGTCGAATGTTCAGGTGCTCTTTATTACGAGCATTATACCTGTTTTACATACTATCCCGCAGCTTACCCCTGGAGGGGGACATGTTAGATAGTCCCATCCCTTGCTTATCGTGACTATTTGTATCGCTCGCTTTCATTGCAGTACATTTTGAATAAAAATACATGGCCTTCGCCTATTATTGCACTCTTTTCTTTTATATATATATATGTTCATTTCATGACATGTGGCACCTGACACTTTGGTACGCCAATACACCAGGGCTCAAGTATCCCAAGATTATGGTGTGATAAGTCCTAACACTTTCACAAGTGCGGCACCTCAACTTATAGCATTATATGAATCGGCCCAATCATGTCTTGGGTCAATAGTTGGGTTTGCCCGGCCCCGTGTTTTGGTACCTTACGCTTTCTATATCGGCTAAGGTAGCATCGGGAGAACCATCGCGATTGTGCCCTCAGCTTGAGCTGGGTCGAGCACCTCAAAGGAGAAAGCTAAAACTGACCGCCATGATAGGGCGAGAGCCGGTCGCTGTTCGAGAGGTTTTTCGGGTCCCTAAAGACTTACGCCGCTTAGAGCGAGGAACCGGAGTTGTCCGCCAAGGCGTGATAGCGCCTCAACTCGGTCTTCCGAATACTAGGGGCTTCACAAATTTAAAATTATAGAATTCTATGGCTAAGTGAGAGTGTTCAAGCATTATAAGTCCAGTTGCCTTGTTCGTCGTGTTGAGCGCCTCCCGAGATGGACCCAAGAATGGGAACAAGAGTGCTCAAGTTTATCCCAAACACCCCAGCACTCGTGGCATGGGGGCTGAAGCCAACGACTTGCCATGTCTCAAATTTGATAAACGGCCGCACATAAGGTAATATTTTAAATTAACAAGCGCTTCTTAGTGCATATGAACAAGTTTTCAGCGTACATGATAAAAAATGCGAGCCTATTCGAAAATTACATATTTGGAGCACTCATCCGCTATTCATGGCACCTTTAGAGGCCCTCATAGTACATTTCGGGCGCGGCGATGCTCCTTGCCCTTCGGTGGCCCGTCTGTCACAAGCTTCTCAAGATCCAGCTTGCCCCAAGGCACTTTAGCATCGGGCAAGGGCCCGACGGACACCTTCAATGCGCATATAGCGCTTGATGACTTCAATCCGTGGATAGGCGCTCACCACCGCCGCACTAAGTCAAGTAGCTCCTGTGCATGGCTTCCAATGGCCACAGCCGCTTATAAGGCCTTTCATGGCCTGTTCGGGCGACTCTTGTGGATCTCGACCAGCTGCTTCAGCTGGTCGCCAGGCACTGGATGTCCGCCTCAAAGATACCGAGACCGTAACACCTTTTCCGCCGAGCCCCCTCCTTGGCGTGGTAGAATGCGGCAAAGATCGCATACACTACGGGCAAATCTGCGAATGCTCCCGAGAGCTCGAATCCGGTAAGTAATAGGTAATTCACTTTCACATGCTTGCTTTGCATAAAGAATGCCTTACCCGCCGCTATCTTCTTTAACGACTCAACTTCTTGAGGGCTTTTTGGGCCTCGGCCTTAGCAGCTTTGGCACTCTCAAGAGCCGAGGCGAGCCTGACTCGAAGTTCGAGTCACACTCCAAACTCTCGTGTTTTTCCACGAGAGCTTGGAGCTCTTGCCGCACCTTGGCTAGCTGCGCCCCCTTCTCTCGCCGGTGTGTTCCACAGCCGCATGAGCGGCCACGGACACCGCTTCTTCTGTGGTCGCCACCTCGCTCGTGGGCCCCCGCAGCACTCCATGTTATTCCTGTTATTTTTGCAACCAAACCTTTCTATAAGGTATTTATTTAATAAGATACTACTTACCTTCCTTGTCCTCGAGCTGCTTCTTGGCTTGGCCGAGCTCGTTCTCTGACCGCCGAGGCTCGCTCAATGCATTGACCTCCAGATCAAGGCGGTAGAGGTCAGCAGCAGCCTACATTCCCATATTGACATACTTATGTTAGACTCCTCAGATATCTTCTTAGATCCTTAGTCCGCTTTTCTTTCCAACACCGAACTAAGCATCAGGGGCTACCGCCTATGCGTAATATTTTTACATATTCTAAACTTACCTCAAAGCCTCGTTAGAAGGCTGGTACAGGCTTCGTCACCAGCCTCTTGGCGGATCGAATCGTGTCCGGATCACCGTGACTCATAACAAAGGCGGTGTGCTCCCTCGATGGAGGCGCTGTTGCGCCCAATAGCTATCCGTGCCTCCGTTGATGGAGGAGACCGCGCTTACCTTTCTTATTAATGGACCGCTTGTTTGACTCGGAATCGCTGAAGGTTCCAGATGGAGTCCGGACAAGGGTCGGGCTTAGAGCTCCCGGGGTCTTGCCCCACACGCTCGAGTCCGGGAGGTTGCCTTGTGGCGCCTCCCGCGCCACTGCCTTGACCAAGCCCTCTTAGCCCCACCACAAGGCCGTCTGGGCTCAAGCGTGAGGTGAGGAGGTGGTAGGAAGTGAAGTACTTCCATTTCCGACGAATCTCTGGGACCCGCTTGTCGGAAGCGGGCGAACTCGCCTTTGGGCGGGCTGCATGATGGTTCGGCATTAGAGAACACTATGCAATGATAAAAGCCATGGGTATCCGGACACTTACGATCTCGCCAGGGCTTGGCCCTTGTTGGCCAATCCTCCTCGCCGTGCCGACGCTGGTGGAGAAGTCCGGAGGAAGGGTTCTTCCTTCTGACCCTCCGGTCTCCCTGGGCTAGCGGCCTTCCTTTTTCTCTCCTCCCCACTGGGGAGAAGCTTCTTCTTCTCCTCCTCGCCTTCGTGGAGAAGATTTTGCTTCAGACCGACAAGACTCTGGCGCCGGAGCTCCTTCGAGTTCCCGTGGCCTCCTTCTTGGCCTTCTTCTTTGGCACCACATGGGTAACGGAGCCAGCAGCCCCGCCAATCGGGCGCCCACTGGTCTTCGCAAAGGAGCCGACAGCTTAATCTGTCTCGACGTCTTCAGCCAGTCCCGCCAAAGATTAGGGAGTTTTAGATCCCACATAGAGTCAATCTATGGAAAAAGAGTCCCATAAAGGGTAAATAACTTACTCGCCGCTTGACGCCGCGAGCTGTATCCGTGATCTTTGTTAGCGGATGCGGGGCTTGGCGCCTTGAACAAGACCTTCCGTGCATCTTCGCACGTAGTGTCAAGAGCCGCTCAAGTTGTTCGGTGTCAGGCCGGATCGAACTCCCACAAATTGAAGGCCCGTTGTTGGCATGGGAGAAACCGGCGGATGAGCATGACTGGATTATGTCGATAAGCCCGAGATTCTTGTCCACCGTGTTTCGGACGCATGTTTGGAGTCCGGATAGCTCTGCCTGAATCCCCCACTTCAGGCCCGCCTCTTTCCATGACGAGAGCCGTGGGGAAGCCATATCTGAATTGGGGCCGCCACCTATTCAGGGTCGCGGGCTCGGTGATGTAGAACCACCCCGATTGCCACCCCTTTACTCTCTCCACAAAGGAGCCTCGAGCCATAGGACTTTGGCCATCTTGCCGACTATGGCACCTCCACACTCCGCTTGACGGCTGCCCACAACCTTCGCCCGACATTAAAGGTCTTCAGCCATAGGTCAAGTGGGCTGGATGCAGAGGAAGGCTCGCACACGCATTTATAAACGCCGAGATGTTGAGGATTTAAATTCAGGCCAAAGTTGTGGAAGTCCAGGCCGTAGTAGAACCTGAAAGTGCTATATCGACTAGAGGGGGGTGAATAGGCGATTTTAGAGATTTACAAATTCTTCACGAGGAATTTGTTGGTGAGGAAATTCCTTAGCTAAGAAATACATGCAGCGGAATAAGTACTCGAAGTAAGCATAGCAGATTACAAGCATAGTCATCATGATGAAATGAAGACAATCACAGAGTACGTAAAGCGTAATCACAGGATAACACAAGATGAAGACAAACAGATCAAGAAATTGAACCGAGGAAATTGAGAAAGTCTTCACCAAAGTCTTCAAACACAGATATGAACAAACACTCAACACAAGAATGAGGAAATGAAAGGGTTGAGGAAATAGAACCAGTTAGGTTGGTGAAGACAATGATTTGTAGACCAGTTCCAACTGCTGTCTGGGCTTGTACGTCCGTTGAGCGGCTGAGTATTTAAACTCGAGGACACGCAGTCCCGACACCCAACCATACTAAGCACGCAGCTCAGACACCAAGTCCTCACCGATTCTCCTTGAACTAAGGTCACGCAGACTCGCCCA
This sequence comes from Aegilops longissima, assembly GCA_021605205.1. Lineage (NCBI taxonomy): Eukaryota > Viridiplantae > Streptophyta > Magnoliopsida > Poales > Poaceae > Aegilops > Aegilops longissima. The sequence goes on from CM038679.1 coordinate 338,521,467, forward strand.
ATCACTCGTGGTAAGTCTTCAGCGACTTCCAAACCTTCACATACTTGGTCACCGGCGATCCACAATTCCTCTTGATGTCTAGACCTTGACGCCTAACCGTCTGGAAGAAGCACAGTCTTCAAAGGTAAAAGCGCCGGATCCACGAAGATCAATTTCTTCAGTGATGCTCAATCACTTTGGGTTTGTTGGGGTTTGGTTTTGGGTTTTTCCTCACTTTTGGTTTTTCCTCACTTGATGATTTTCGCCAAATTCCTCAGAGGATGGGTTGCTCTCAAATGACAAGTGTCAAGTTCTTCGAGCAGCCAACCAACTAGTGGTTGTAGGGGCGGCTATTTATAGCCTAGGGAGCAGCCCGACATGATAAGACATAAATGCCCTTCAATGATATGACCGTTAGGTGGATAAGATATTTTGGGGACAAGCCAAGAAGACAAAGAACGGTCGGAAATTTGAACATCAAATTCCTCGTGGCTATCATGTTCTCACTATGTAGGCAATTCAGACGGCGAATTCCTAACTCCTCGCCGAATAAATTCTCAATGACTGTAAGAGCTTCGCCTCACATCAAGAAATTGACTGAATCTGTATGAGATTTCCAAAGGCTTCACTCAAGGGATTGGTAGGTGTAGGATTTTGAGTTGAGCATCAAATGGAAATTTTCCTTAGTATTTCTAACCCCTTTAACAAAGACGGTGTTTTATGACTCAAGAAAGAGAAAATGAAACTACGAAACAAAAGTCTTCACGCTCATGTTCCTCAAATGAATACCAAGTCTTCAAGATCACACCAATTTCTTCACTTTCAAAGTCTTCGTAAAGTCTTCGTAATATCAAAGTCTTCATTGAAGAACTTCATTTTAGGGTCGACTTTCACCGAAATATCAAACTCCTCATAGACTTATAGACCTGTGTACACTCACAAACAAGATTAGTTACTTAACCTATAAGTCTTCAATACACCAAAATCACTAAGGGCACTAGATGCACTTACAATCTCCCTTTTGGTGATTGATGACAACATAGGTTAAGTTTTCAACGGGATAAATATATGAAGTGTAAATACTCGATAATGAGGATTTTGATTGCAAGATATAGAAGAACTCCCCAAGATGTGCATAGTGAGGAATTTGCTTTTGAGGCAATGCACATTTGAAGAATTGAATCATGGAGATCTCCCCTATATCTTGTAATTCATACACGATTTGACATATAATATGAAGAATTTGAAATGCATGATGAAATATGGTGCTTGATGCTATGCAATGCATGCATAAAAAGTATCGAGCCCAATGCGATGAGGAATTTGAAACTTTTCATGAGTATCAGAGCCCAAATCGATTTGAAGATTTTCAAAAGAGCTCAGCATAACTACTATAATCAGATCATAGAGCAAAAGCATAATGCATCAAAAGTATCAAAGCACCATCGGGTTTAAGATTACAACTCGATCCAATAAAAGGTTTCGTAAGAACGAGAGTTGTAACTTAATAAAATATCGTATATAGACAAAAACGAGACCCGCTTGAAGACTAACTCAAATTTCTCCCTTTGTCATCGAATGACCAAAAGGATCAAACCGAGGACTAACGCCTTGAAGAATTTCAAGTTGAAGACGGAGCGCCAAAGATTGTGGGGTTGTTGTTGAAGTAGGACCAGCAGAAGTTGTCTTCCAAATCTTCATTTTCATCGCTGTCGCGAGATGAAGAATAGGAGCTGGCCACCAAGGAAGGAACTTTGACTTTCTTGAATTTCTTCTGAGGAGGTGCGCATCACCAAATTCTTCCTTGAGTCCCATTGATTGCAGTTCTTCTTCATTGTAGACATGTGAAAGAACAGCCCAAAGCGCTTGAAGGTTTCATGAAGATAGTAGTGGTTTTTCTTCACCGCATTGTGTGTTGAGGTCATGTTGTAAAGAAGAGTACCAAACCGACGCTTGACCCACTTATGATTGCGATCAACCTTCCGATGAAGACCGAGGAGTAACTCACGATCACCATCACCCGGGTGAGAGCTTGAGGACTTTGCTTGATCGAGGTATTTGTCACGAGTCATGTGTGGCGTAGTCATCATTGGTGGAGTAGGATGCTGCTTTATAAACTGTCCATCCAATGGACGTAATGCCTTCATCTATCATAGCAGAGCCTTTCCTTTTCATCACCGAGGTAATTGTCCGCTTGAGGACTTCAATCGGGGCAAGTAGCTGCAGTGGTTCAAAGTATCGCCTTTGTAATTTAGTGAAGATCTTGACCGATGAATCTCATAATCCAAGGTGCATAAGGCTTCAGCTCAAAAGGTGACATGGCAATGTTAGCCGAGTCCTCATGAAGAAATCATGGAAATTGACGGAACGCCATGGATGATGTTGAAAAGCATATTCTTCATGATGCCAACGACTTCTTCATCGCTCGAGTCGTGGCCCTTGATAGGACTCATAGTCTTCGTCAAAATTCGATAGACTGTTCGAGGCACATATAATAATTCCTTGACGAGGAATTTGGTCCTTGGGGCTTGCCTTGGCTTCAAAGGCTTCATCAAGACTTGCATATAGTGATTTGAAAGTTCTTTTCTTCATAGATGCGACGGCACCATCAATCGGAGGATCGAGTGGGAGGGCACAAGCAATTCACTTGCTGGTGCCTTGTAGTGAGTGTTTTCAGTCATCCAATCCAAGACCCATGAATGTACATCTTCAGCGCCTCCGTGATGTGCGTGGTTGCATAGAATCAAGAATTAGCTCTTCGCTCCAATCACAAATATCAAGCAGAAGTTTAGAAGTCCTGCGGCCGTGAAGAACACTGAGGACGGCTCAAAGCTCGGCAGCGACTCCATATCCACATGAGGAATATGAGCATGATCAAGATTTTGTCCTTGTTGAAAAGCACCGAGGAATAGAAGTTGGCTTGACCGGCAGTCCGTAAACGCCTCTTCCTAATGCGAGCGTAATCATAAGGATTATATTCAATGAAGAACACGTGCTCGCAAAGAAATCTTCAGCCTTGAACTTTTGCTTGGTTGAGAACGGATTCTTTTGCTTGGGCAGAGGGGTGTCATGAGTTGCATCACCACCTCAGAATCGAAGTTCAGGTTCTTCACCGAGGAATTTCTTGTTCCTCAACAGAGCAGCCCGAGGATTAGCAGCAAGCAGCAGCTTCATCAAGACTAGTGGCTGGAATTTCTTCATGCACGTAACCTGGGTTGATTTTCTTCAAAGTCCATTTGGACTGTTTGTGCAGGGAGTGAGGAACTTGTTGAAGCGGGTGAAGAGAGGAGTATTGGGATGCTGACTTTCCCAAAAGTCATCATTGATCACCGGAGTGGTGCATCCAATATCCACATCTTCATTTTCAATTTCCTCAGCATCAGCTTGAGGAATTTCATGGTCCGATGAGGAAATAATGGGGTTGAAGGGATTGCTTCCACTTCAATTTCTTCATCAATTTTCTCCGATGAAGCAGCAGATTGATGTTCTTCATCGATCCGATTGGGATCTCATATTCTTCTCCAAAAGGAACGACTTCCTTTGATGGTATGGAGGAAATTGGAACAGCATCAATTGGGTTTTCAATGGAGCTGGTCATTGGCTTCATTTTCTTCGCAATCAAGAATCTGACGCAGCTGATGCTTTTCTTCACAGCAGCTCGCTCAAGCAGCCTTGGTTTTCTTCACATTAGAAGCGTATGGAAGAATTGGAGTTGGAATTGGCGCGGAGGAGCCGAGGAATTTGGTGTAGCTTCTTCAGAGCAACCGATGCAGCCTCTGCTCTTGAGTACTTTCTTCAAAGAATCATGCAGCTTGTTCTCGACTTGAGAGCAGCTTTCTTCAGCGCACCACTAGTGGGTGCCCCGGTAATTTCTTCAATGCCGGGATGGGATCATCAGCCTCGAATCAGCATTTTCTTCAAGAGGCTGAACCGAGGCTTCAGCCCCGAGGAATCTCAAGTTGTTGTGCAAAAAGAACACTTGTGATTTTCTTCACGATCAACTAATCTGGTCTTGACTCCTTGCCAATCAGCATAGTATGTGTCAAGTTCTTGCTGAGGTTTTGAATTTCAGTTTGATTTGAGGAGTTCCTCAGTGTCATCTTGACAACGCTTCTTCAGAACTTCTCCTTCCTCAGATTGATTAACGCTTTTCTTCAGAACTCATCTCGTATTCCTTCCATTCCCATGCCCATCTCCGCTCAATCTTCTGAATACGCACCTTTGCGCTGATTTTTGCTTTCTTCATCCGAGTGCAATAGTCAGATATATTTCCTCGTGGATTTCAAATGCTGTCATAACCTCGTGTTTCTTTCCTCCCTTCGCAGCTTTTTCTTACCATCCGCCATTTTCTTCAGTGAGGAAATTGAACAATTGAGTTCTCTCAAGAAGTGTGCAGTTTTTCTTCGAGGAACGCTGCAAATGAGTTAAGTTGATGAGAACCTAGGATTCAAAGCAATGGACATTTGTACCGTGAACAGAGTATAGGTGCGAGGAATTTGAAGAGGTCATATGCTTCTCGTAAGGTTTTTCAAAAGAACAAGTTTTGAGGATTTTGACCAGATGAGTTTTGAAGAATTTCACTAAGCGCTTTTTGTCTTAGGTTCCAGAGTTGTATAGATCGAGGATCCACACAATTGAGGAATCTTGAAGAAAATCATTGCTTAGAGAAACGAGTCAAGAGATTTGAGGTGTTCATATGTGTGAGGAATTTGAAGAATAAACACCTTTGAAGAATTTGAAGAAGATTTGAGAATCAAAGGAGTAATAAAAGTAACTTTTAATTTACTCAAGTGAAGAACACGATTTAACTGAGATGAACAGTTGGGAAGTTCGTCTGCTCAGATCTTCCCCACCCTAACTTGGCAGAGGAAATCAGCTACGGCGACGGCGGAGTGAAGATTTTCCACTTGTCGGCGCGAGTACGCCGGGCGAAGAGGTCAAGGCAAGGAAGCTTTTCCTCACCGGCGATTTATGGAGAAGCGGCGGCGCTTAGGGTTTTGAGGAGCCGAAGGGAGAGAGAGGTCGAGTAAGTAAAAGAGTGAGGAAGGAGAGAGGGTATTTATAGACACGGTGAAAACGGATCGTCCAAGATTTAGGACTAACGTGCCCTCGACCGCTTCCTTCTCACGACATGTGTCACCCACATATCAGGTAGTGGAGATCGTACGCATCGGGTGAATATAATAATGCATCGTGGGATGCGGAACGGTTTGAGCGGTAAAATGAAGGTTTGAATAAGATTTGTTTTAAAGTTCGCTGTAATTTCTTCACTGTCAAGGACACAAAGGAAGAATTTGAACGAAGTTTCAAAGTAGAACGCATATGAAGAATTTGTGAATGGATTGGGTTGAGTATAGCATAGAGGGGAAGGGTCCGATCACATTCACTTAGCGTAAAAAGCGACTTGAAGAAATAGCCATAAGTGAATGTTGTAGAGGACATAAACCCATATATATATATATATAGCCAATGAAGAAAGACGACGGAAATAGTGAAGATTTTGCAAAGTTGAAGAATTTGAAAACTCAAGAATTTCAAAACTGAGGAAAACTCAAATTGAAGATTTTCAACTTTGGTGGTGGCGAACCCATCAGATAAGAATGATGATTTCAGACACCGCGCATAATTGTCGAGGGTTTCGAGAATCAAATTCTTCATTAATTTCTTCACACTTAGAGTGTTATTCTTCATTGATTGAAGAAAACGTTTCTTCATGTGTTGCACATCTAAGTCATCAATTTTGCATAAGTGTTAGGATGTGTGCCTTTTCAAAGAACATTCAAGATTCTAAGATATTTAGCTCACACCGCAACTTGCTAAATCTCTTCTCATCCAAGGGCTTAGTGAAGATATCAGCTAGCTGTTCTTCAGCCTTCACGTGCTCGATGGAGATGTCGCCTTCAACACATGATCACGAAGAAAATGATGACGAATTTGAATGTGCTTTGTCTTCGAAAGTGCTGAACTGGTTGTGAGCAATCTTGATGGCACTCTCATTGTCACAATAGAGAGGCACATTCTTCACGTTGATGCCGTAGTCCTTGAGGGTTTGCTTCATCCATAGTAATTGAGCACAACACGAGCCAGCAAAGAATGTATTCAGCTTCCGCAGGGATAGTGATACAGTTCTGCTTTCTTCGAGGACCAATGCACCAAAGATCGTCCGAGGAAATGACAAGTACCAGATGTTGACTTATGCATCCACACGATCACCAAAGATAGTCGAGTCGTAATATCCAATGAGATCAAAAGTAGAGCCCTTGGGGTACCATAATCCTAGTGTTGGTGTGTGAGCTAGATATCAAGAATATGCTTCACAGCCTTATGGTGTGATTCCTTCGTGTAGCTTGAAATCGGGCACACATGCAAACACTAAGCATTATATCCGCCTAGATGCACATAAGTACAATAAAGAACCAATCATGGAGCGGTATACCTTGTGATCAAGTCAATACCATTTTCATCAAGGCATAGATGGCCATTTGTGGGCATAGGAATTTTGACGCCTTTGCAATCTTGCATGCCAATTTCTTCAGACATCTTTGAGGTATTTCTCCGAGATATGAATATGCCATTGTGTTGTTGATTAATTTGAAGACCTAAGAAGAATTTCAACTCTCCCATCATAGACATTTGATATTCTTCACTCATCATATAGGCAAATTCATCACTATAACGTTGGTCAAGACAGCCAAAGATAATATCATCAACATATATTTGGCACACAAACAGTTCACCATCATAAGATTTAGTAAAGAGAGTAGGGTCGAGTGAACTGGTGTGAAGCCATTCTTCACGAAGAATTCCTTCAATGTATCATACCACGCCCGAGGGGCTTGCTTGAGGCCATAGAGGGCCTTATTTAGTCTCAAGACTTTGTCGATTCTTTGGATCTTCAAAACCCGGGGTTGAGCAACATATACTTCTTCCTCAAGCTTACCATTGAGGAATGCACTTTTCACATCCATTTGATATAAAGTGATATTGTGATGGTTAGCATAGGCGTAGTAATATGCTAATAGACTCAAGTCTAGCAACAGTGCAAAAGTTTCATCAAATCAATTCCTTCAACTCGCGGTAGCCTTGAGCTACTAGTCGTGCCTTATTCCTCACCACAAGACCATTTTCATCTTGCTTGTTGCGGTAGATCCACTTTGTGCCAATGATATTATGCTTGCGAGGATCTGGACGCTTGACCAGTTCCTGCACGTTGTTGAGCTCGAATCGATGTAATTCTTCTTGCATGGCCTGAATCCACTCCGCCCGTAAATGCTTCATCTACCTTAGTGGGCTCTGTGATAGAGACAAAAGCATAGTGCCCACAAAAGTTAGATAAGTGTGAAGCTTTTGAGCGAGTGAGAGGACTCGGCGCTCAATGTCATCGATGATCTTGTCAACTTGCACTTCTTTTGCAACGCGAGGATGAGCTGGTTGTCTTCGAGGAATTTGATCATTTTCCTCAAAGACCATTTTCTTCAAAGATTATCTTCAGTGCATCACCGACGTTTTCACAGACAGGAATGAATTCTTCAGCAGTTTCTTCAAGAGGAATGACATCCTCGCTGTTTTGAACCTGATAGAATCCTCAGTGCTGGTTCGCCTAACACATGAAGGTAGGTGCTCTTTGCAGCCATTAGTTTCATCGAACCGCACATCTACAAAGGTCAACAATCTTGTGAAGTGCGATGTTGAAGACTCAGAGGTGTGCGTAGTCCTTTCCGTAACCAAGCATAAAACCTTCATGTGCTTTTGCAAATTTAGAGGTGTGGTGAGGATCTCTAATCCAGCATTTAGCAATCAAGACTTTGAAATAACTTACATTGGGTTTCTTGTCTGTGAGGAGTTCATAGGCAGTCTTTTGAAGAATTTGTGAAGATATACTGCTGATGATGTGGCACGCAGGTCAATTGCTTCAATCCGTAAACGACTAGGCGTTTTGTATTCATCAAGCATAGTGCAGCCATCTCAACAAGAGTTCTGTTTTGCGCCCACGACGCCATTTTGCCGAGGAGTATAGGGAGCAGATAACTCATGAGTAATACCAAGTTCATCAAGATAATCCTCAAGTCCGAATTTTGAACTCAGCCCATTGTCACTCCCGATGTGCTTGATCTTCACACCAAAGTTGGTTGAAGCCCTCGAGGAAAATCGCTTGAAGATTTCCTGCACTTGATTTTTGTAAGTAACAATGTGTACCCATGTGTAGCGAGAGTAATCATCAACAATAACAAAGCCATATAGTGATGCTTCATTAACGATACTGAGTAATGATTGGGACCAAAGAGGTCCATGTGAAGCAATTCAAGGACGAGTAGTGGTCATGATAGTCTTCGCTGGATGCTTGGCCTTGGTCATTTTTCCAGCTTCACAGCACCGATAAGTGATCCTTGAGGAATTTGACATTCTCAATGCCAATGACATGCTTCTTCTTTGCAAGCTGCAGTAAATTCCTCATGCCTCGTGACTAAGTCGTCGATGCCATAGCCAGCCTTCAAGCTTTTGCAAGTAGGCACACGGCTGGTTGTGGACCTGTAGAGAAGTCAACAATATACAAGTCTCCTCTCCTAAAGCCTTCAAGACTTTGGAATTGTCACTTCCATAATCACAACACAACGACATTTTGCCAAAGATAACTACCATATCAAGATCACAAAGCATTGAGACCGACATGAGGTTATATCCTAAAGACTCAACAAGCATGACTTTGTCCATGTGCATGTCCTTAGAGATAGCAACCTTACCAAGTCCCAATACCGACTTTTGCCTTTGTCAAGAAAGATGATATGCTTCAGATGTGACGGTGATAAGGAGCATCCATCAATAGATTCTTGTCACCACCATGTGATTTGTACATCCACTATCGAGAACCCACTCTGGTTTTGGGTTGATCATCCCGCAGATGAATTAGTATAACTTACGATCTCATATACTTCATCTGAAGAATATGATATCAAGTTCATCGATGAATTTCATCACCAAGATTCGATAAGCAAGATGAGGACGGTGAAATGAAAGTTCATTTCATCATGATTAGCCTCAAGGCCCTTTCAGCAATTTTGTCGTGCCCCCAAGAAATTCTTCAGACGTTAAGGCACGCCCGAGACCTGACCCGCAGAAGAGATTAGTTCTTTTTCTTCACCACCCACATCTCAAGGGGTGGCAAAGAGTTCATCATTCATGAAAGCACCATATGAGAATGGTGGCATAGAGGCCAAACCATTTCGCTTCACATAAGAGGGGTTAGGTAAGCATATGAATAAGCAGAAATTCTTCGAGGACTTATGAACATATTGGTTTGAAGAATAATGCACATATTCATAGCCCTTAGCTCTACCCTGCAAACAGAGTTGTTAGCACGATGATAATCATATGAGGACTTTGATCCTTTTGAGGAATTTGATCCACGGAGGAATTTGGTCCGTATGAGGACTTGGATCCATATGAAGAATTTTGTCCATATGAAGAATTTGATCTGGGGTTCCTTTTCTTCACTGGTGGTGTCATGAGGACATTCACCAAGACTTTCAAGACATTTCTTGGGAACCCAGATTTTCTTCATAGGGGACCGCTCGCAGCTTAGTGCCAACATATCTAGCAAATACTTCACCATTCTGATTTTTGAACAGTTTATAGTTTGAGTCAAATGACTCATCATCGTAATGAGGAAATTCACATGTAAAGTCAGATAAGGTAGATGGATCAATCGAGGTCCCTTTGCAGCAACCCATGAGGTTTTGGGATACCGCCAAAGCTTCCAAAGACGCTCCATCAAGATTGAGTTTCCTCTCAAAGGCAATACCTCTTCCTAGGGTTCCTATTGAGGATCTGCTTTTAAGCACATCACAAAGAGTCTGATGCCCTTTGAGGCTTTTGTACATGCCGTCATGTACAATTCCTTCAGCCCTGCATCGTCAAGGATACTAGCAATGTCCTCGTGTGAGGAATTAGTGATAGCAGAGGCAGGTGAAGAATTTGTAACAGTTGAAGCATTTGAACATTCAGTGAAGAATTAGCGATTCACGCTCAATGCATTTTAAGCATGGAGGAACAAATTCTTCTTGAGAAGCGCTGATTTGTTGAGCAAGTAATGAATCGCGCCCTTCAAGATCTTCATAACTCGCCTTAGCTTCTCAAGATCTTGCTTTTGAAGAAATTCATAAGAAAGTTTTCATGATCGATAAGAGAGTGTTATGATGACCTTGAAGGCTGTCAAGCCTAGACTGAACTTTCTCAAGATTTTCAACAGGCTTGAGTGCGATCCATTTCTTCACCTAACATATCATCACTCTTATCTAGCATGTTTTGAACCTTTTCAAAAGCCCTTTGTTGTTTTATAGCAATCTTAGCAAGTTTAGAGTAGCTGGGCTTGAGATCCTCATCGATTCATTTTCACTAGATTCGAGGAGGTGAAATTGAGTACCTTGGCACCTTTTGCCATGAAGCAATAGGTGGAGCGAGTCATCATTTTCCTCATCAGTTTGTTCATGGAGTCAGCTTTTCATGTTGAAGATGGACTTGCTAACATAAGCAGTGAGCAAGAGCCGACTAGCCACACCAGATTCGGATTCTTCTGCATCTCCTCTTCCTCATTTTCCTCGATTCAGCTTCAGAGTCCATTTCCTTGCCAATGAATGCCCGAGCCTTTTTGGAGCTGCTCTTCTTGTGAGAAGAAGGCTTTGAGGATTTTGATGATGAAGATTTTGATGATTTCTTCTTCTTCTTCACGCCATCGTAACTGTAATCCTTGTGTTTCTTCTTTCTTAATTCCTTTTCCCACCGAGGACAATCTTGGATATAGTGACCAGGTTTCTTGCATTTGTGGCAAAGTCTTCGCTTATAGTCACTAGATGAGGAATCACCGCTTCTTGAGGATTTTCCAAAACGACCACGCCTTGTGAATTTCTGAATTTCTTCACGAAAGTGCTAGCTCCTCGCCAAATTCTTCAGATCTCCAAGGCTACTACCGAGTCTTCACTCTCGATTCAGATTCAGCCTTGGCCTTCGTGGCACGTGTTTTTCCATAGCCGTAACCATAGAGATCTCTTTCAGAAGTGGAACTCGTGAGTATTTAGCCTTCGAGGATATCGCAGGATCAAGAGACTTGTAGTCAGCTCGCTCTTGTATCATCGCGCTGTGAGTGTCAAATGAGGAATCGTTTATCTTAGTAATTTCTTCACCACCTCATGGTCGGTGATGTCATGGCACCCAAAGGCTTGAAGCTCATTTGAGATGTCATGAGGCGATCAAGGTTTGTTGAACATTTTCGTTGTCGAGTCTTTTGAAGCGTTGAAGAGATTCCAAGAACATCAACTCGAGAGTCACGCTGAGTTGAAACACCTTCATTTACTTTGGACAGCCTCGTCCCAGATGAGTTTGGCAGATTCCAAAGCACTCACTCTTCCATATTGACCTTTGCTCGATGGCCACATATGATATTCTTCGCTTGAGAATCGAGTTGCTTGAATCTCTTCACATCAAGATCATTCGTAGAGGGTGTGACCGAGGAAACACCTTTGTCACAACATACCGTAGATCGTTGTCAATTGCTTCAAGATGCATTCGCATTTTGTTCTTCCAAGAGGGGTAGTCCGTCCCATCAAGGTAGGACACCCGCCGAGACCTTGATCATACCATGGTCGATATAACTAAAACCCTGTGGTTAAACTAAAATCACACGTAACAAGGGAGTACCTTGCTCGATACCAATTGAAAGTGCTATATCGACTAGAGGGGGGTGAATAGGCGATTTTAGAGAATTTACAAATTCTTCATCGAGGAATTTGTGGTGAGGAAATTCCTTAGCTAAGAAATACATGCAGCGGAATAAGTACTCAGTAAGTAAGCATAGCAGATTACAAGCATAGTCATCATGATGAAATGAAGACAATCACAGAGTACGTAAAGCGAATCACAGGATAACACAAGATGAAGACAAACAGATCAAGAAATTGAACTGAGGAAATTGAGAAAGTCTTCACCAAAGTCTTCAAACACAGATATGAACAAACACTCAACACAAAGAATGAGGAAATGAAAGGGTTGAGGAAATAGAACCAGTTAGGTTGGTGAAGACAATGATTTGTAGACCAGTTCCAACCGCTGTCTCAGCTTGTACGCCTGGTTGGAGCGGCCGAGTATTTAAACTCGAGGACACGCAGTCCCCGACACCCAACATCGAAAGCACGCAGCTCAGACACCAAGTCCTCACAGATTCTCCTTGAACTAAGGTCACGCAGACTCGCCCAATCACTCGTGGTAAGTCTTCAGCGATTTCCAAACCTTCACATACTTGGTCACTCGGCGATCCACAATTCCTCTTGATGTTCTAGACCTTGACGCCTAACCGTCTGGAAGAAGCATGTCTTCAAAGGTAAAAGCGCCGGATCCACGCAAGATCAATTTCTTCAAGGATGCTCAATCACTTTGGGTTTGTTGGGGTTTGGTTTTGGGTTTTCCTCACTTTTGGGTTTTTCTCACTTGATGATTTTCGCCAAATTCCTCAGAGGATGGGTTGCTCTCAAATGACAAGTGTCAAGTTCTCTCGAGCAGCCAACCAACTAGTGGTTGTAGGGGCGGCTATTTATAGCCTAGGAGCAGCCCGACATGATAAGACATAAATGCCCTTCAATGATATGACCGTTAGGTGGATAAGATATTTGGGACAGTCAAGCCAAGAAGACAAAGAACGGTCGGAAATTTGAACATCAAATTCTCGGCTATCATGTTCTCATCGTAGGCAATTCAGATCGGCGAATTTTAACTCCTCGCCGAATAAATTCTCAAGGACTGTAAGAGCTTCGCCTCACATCAAGAAATTGACTGAATCTGTATGAGATTTCCAAAGGCTTCACTCAAGGGATTGGTAGGTGTAGGATTTTGAGTTGAGCATCAAATGGAAATTTTCCTTAGTATTTCCTCGACCCCTTTAACAAAGACGGTGTTTCCTATGACTCAAGAAAGAGAAAATGAAACTACGAAAACAAAAGTCTTCACGCTTCATGTTCCTCAAATGAATACCAAGTCTTCAAGATCACACCAATTTCTTCACTTTCAAAGTCTTCTAAAGTCTTCGTAATATCAAAGTCTTCATGAAGAACTTCATTTTAGGGTCGACTTTCACCGTAAATATCAAACTCCTCATAGACTTATAGACCTGTGTACACTCACAAACGCATTAGTTACTTAACCTATAAGTCTTCAATACACCAAAATCACTAAGGGCACTAGATGCACTTACACAAATGGTAAGGAAACCGCCTCGCTAAACGCTTAAGGTGGAACGGTAAAATGATTCATATAAAGGCCTCGCCGGGTGTGATGTCACGCCCTGGAATACGCCAGCAGATCTGTTCAAAATTATTCTCTACGGTGTTATGTGGAACTTGTTTTGCAGAGCCGGACACTATCCTGGTGTTCAAACCTTCTATGAAGTATTCGGAGGAGGAACCCGCCTTTGC